>ML103626.1:38160-135954 GCA_003697995.1 Taxidea taxus jeffersonii | reverse complement strand
TTTTTTTTTTTTTAAGAGGACCCTTCAATGTAATTTCTTTCTCTAATGATACGCTTTGCTCTTTAACGCTCTAGAAGTCTTCAGTACTGACCGTGAGGTGGACACAGCAACGGCTCCTTTCACACAGAAATGTGGATTTTTGGTACCATCCGGCGTTCCGTTCTTTACACACGGTTCGGGGCCGGCTCTACACGTGTGCGGAGAAGAACGCGGAAACCGTCGCTACGGTCACAACGCTTACGTGGCGCACGGCGAGGACAGGGGAGGTGGCGTCGGGTGGGTTACATGGAAAGTGCTCTTGTGAACAGGAGACATTCGGCTTCTCCGGGCCTGGGGGACGTCAGGATGCTGTTCCTCGTCCTCGTGTTTTGGTGTCGAGAGTCACCGGAGCCTTCAGCGGGCGACGTCAGCGCGTGGCCGTGAGCCGTACTGTTTCCCACGTAGGGTCCCGGCAGTCAGGCTGTGTCGTCCAGGAACGTAGCTTCGGGGTCCGCGGGTGCCCTGAGCCTCCTTCCACGACGCCGGCCGCAGGGTGCGGCGCGCGGGCGTCTCCTGCCGCCGTCCTCACTAGGACCGTCTCCGCACGGCGGTGACAGGTCACACCGCTGCTCTGCAGGGTGTGGCTGCTCGCCGGGCCCGGAGGAAGCCAGCTGCACGGACACCGTTCCGGACGCAACACTGCACCCATGCGGCTCGCCGTGGGCACCGCGCGGGCCGTCGCCTGAGCGAGCTGCGGCTATTGCACTTAGTCGCGGGGCGGGGCGGCCCGTGTGGGCCAGCGGTGGCTGTGGCTGCGCCTCCATCACACGACCTTCTTTGGGACTCGGTGGACCACACCAGGGTTCGTACACGTCCCCCAGTGCGCATCAGCGGCTGCTGTCGGATTTAGTGGTGGGTTACTTTGCTCATCTCGGACTGTTTCGGCCTAGACTTAGGGGATTTTAAGATAAAAAATGAGGATACAAACGTAAAAAAAAGCCAAATTCAGTGAAGGCTTTCGTGAAGTCAGGATCAGAGAATCTGGGATCTAGAATGATTATCGTCTAATTGTATAATTTGTTGTTCTGTGTTTCGTACAGGCTCATGGAAACGGGACGAAACGCACGGTCTGCCCGGGGACAGACGCGCCGCTGGCCCCCGTGGGTGCGTCTTACATTTGCGGTTGTTTCTAAAGAGCATTTCACCTGAAGTAACACATCATTTTTAAGTCTAAAATGCCAATACTTGCGAGTGCGCTTGTTTTTAACGAGTGTAGTGAATACAGGGAGAAGCATCATTGTTGTACCTTACGCAGGATTTGGGTATTTACTTAGGTAGAAAAGAATGCTTTGAATACTCTGGGGAAGGAGGGTTCATTGATAGAAGAATATTTCTTTTTTTTTTTTTTTTTGCATTTTTTCAAGGATATACATTCGTACTGATTTTTGCTTCCAAATATATTTTAAGGCTGTTTGGTAAAATATACCAGATATGAGGCTCAATTTACAGGGTTTTGTTGTTACAGGGAATTCTTAAGTACTCAGCTTTAAAAAAGTAAAACTTTGAAGCTAAACATGCTTTAATACCAACTGTGTCCCAACGAACCCAAGCTTCTGGAATGTGGAGTGTGAGGGGAGGGAAGCCTGGGGTCGGCCAGACCCCATGGGTGCTGCCCCCGTCAGCGGGCGAAGCGGGGATGGGTACAGTTAAAGTGCCGGTCGAGCCGAGGGAAAAAGTGCTACAGTGGGTAAGCAGGGCTGCTCTGCATGGGACCCCCAGGGCGGCGGGGAGGCCTGGGCTGGGGGACACGCCTGCCTCCAGGTGCTGTCCTGCTTTTGCCTGGCGTGACCGCAAGCACCCGGAGCTCGGGGTCAGACGGGGAAACGCGACAGGCTCTTCCTCTGGAGACGTGTCGGAATAGGGACACGAGAAGCCTTGGAGTGACAGCCACTGCGCCTGCATCTGATTGTACCGACGGAAATCCTGCGCGTTCGAATCCTTCCTGCTTTTCTCTGGTGCCAATCAGAATCCTGAAAACTAATTACTTTTCTTAAAGTCTATAGCTCGGAATCATGTGTAACCTTTTTTTTCTCCGTCATGTCTAAAACAGGCAAGAAATAGATTCTTGACTTTAGCAATACTGCATAGAACAAAAGAATTCTGGAAAAATACAAATGTAAACTACATTTCTTCTTTACCATTTAAGCTGAGATATACTTACCACTCACATTCATATTTCTTAAACTTTGTACAACATCACAACTGTCCTTTTAATCAAGCAAACTTTTTTTTCGGGGTACCCTGGAGAGTGAACGCACAGAACAGTTTGAGGATATATATACATCTGTAAAAAAAAAATCACACGTACAGAAATGGGGACGCGTGGAGCCGAGACGGTGTGATGTGAGTTACAAAGGAACAAGACCTACAATGAGTTCGGCGTCGGCAGGAGGGCCATGCCGTTTCTCTCCAGACACCTGCTGGGACCACCAGCCTTTCGTAAGATGTGGCTCTCTCTTCCTGTGTCGCTCCCTGTGTGCATGAACAGTCAGCGGGTTTTTTGATGGTGTAGACGCCGTGCTGGGCATTCTGACTGGGTGCAGACGCGGAATCCCCTGGGTTTCTGGAGAACTGCATGGCAGGGAGCCGGGGGCTGGAGAGATGGCTTCTCATCACCGGAGACTTGGCACAAGGACCCTGGTGACGGGTCAGCTGGATTCGGGGAGAAGCACCCCCAGGTGGAAGGGGGCAGCGGGGGTCTGTCTTTCCTGCCCTTCAAGCTGGAGCACCTTCCCCGGGGGGGCGGTGTCTGGTGACCGGTGAGATGTACCCACTGATTTTGCTATTTGTTATTCTTGCCTCTAGCTATCGCACGATTTATAAAAATATAAATAACAAAATGTCAGCCGGGTTCCATCTCTTGAGGTGTTTCTTGCTATCCTCTGAGAACAGAGTGGCTCGGTGAGGCGTCCCCATGCTTCGCCATCAGAGCTGACGGAGAGTCAGACCTTCCGAGGGAAGAAGAAGAGGAAGAAGCTGTCCTTGTCGCGAGCTCGCGAGCTGCGGAGTCCACGCATTCCAGCGTGCGCGGAGCAGAGAACACAACGGGGACGGCTCCGGTGGAGGAACGGGAGGGAGGTTGCCGGCCGGTGAGAAACTGTACAAGCATTTTGTTACAAAGCGGAGAGAGGACGGTGGTGAGGGCCACGGCCGTCCCTAGAGACGCGTCTGGGCCTCGGGAATGTAGATCTCGATGCTGTCCGCGCGCTCCGAGGCCGAATTCTGGCGGAAGGACGCCGCCCTCTTGGCCGCCATGAGCCGCCTCCGGGCCTCTTGACGCTGTCTGTCTGGCAGGTCCAGGGACTTTTCTCTCGTGATGGGAAACTTCCCTTTGGGGGGCTTCTTTGGTATCGGAGGGGGCACCTTTCTTTCTTCCTGAAAAGCACCACAAGTCAAGAGTGGGGCCGTCAGAGGACAGCAGCACTGGCCCGTGAGCCTGTCCCAGGCGGGGGTGACTACGAGTGGCATGGGACACCCCCCGAGGGCCCGAGTCGGCCCGGCCCCGTGGCCCACCCCGCGGCCTGGCCGCCTGCCCAGTGGCCCTGCCCGTGACTTCTCACAGCCTTCCAGGGTGGGGACTGGGGTCTGGTGACGGCGTCACACTGAAGGAACTCAAACCTGCCCCTGAACACTGCCGGTGTCCTCGGTCTCTGCTGTATTCTGATGTCGTGCCTAGAGTAGTGGACTCTGCCATCGTCGAGCACCGGCCCTGCCCGCCATCCAAGGTCTCGGGCACCCCGGGGATTGTGGGGGTGACACTGGACAGCCCTGTCACACGCTGCCATCTTTTCTACGGACTCCGGACTCTAAGGGCCTTCCTGGAAACCATCTTACACACGGGGCCGTCGGCGAATCCCCGTCAGGGCCCTAAAACCCCTTGACGCTAACTAGACAGAACACAGACGCACGTGATTATGACTCCATGTTCTTAAAAAAGTCACGAAAACAGGTGTATGCCTTTTCTAGAAAGCTCCATGCCACAGCTGTGCAGCGCATGTGGCATGTAGTGCCTGTTAGCGTTCGGGAGAAGCGTCTGTGTCCCAGGCCCTGCCGCGTCACTCACCGTGCACGCTAGCCGGAAAGGCCGGACTGCAGGCCCATGTGCTGACTGTGTGACAGGGCTTTATGGAGTCCACTGGCCCCTTCCCAGGAAAGGGTGCCCGGCATAAGGCACCAGAACCCCTTTCTTGTCTGAGCAGACGCCTCGTTCTTGGAGGGACCCAGCCCGCTCTCTCCCTCCAGCCTCTACAGAAAGCCAGAGGGGCCGGACTGCGGGCGCGCCGTGGGGAAGGCACGCGGGGCGGACGCTGGTGGCCAAACCTTCCGCTGCACAGTGTGGGCTTCGGTAGGAAGCTTGCTTTTGCTGTCGGACACTTTATTCCCACGACTTATTCCAAGATGACTCGGACTGAGACATTTTTAAAAAGCAGGGGGTGTGGAACCCGTGACTGGGTCAGCTGAATGGCTGACTCCAAGTTTTGGCTCAGGCCACGGTATCAGGGTTGTGGGATCTAGCCCTGAGTTGGGCTCCTCATTGCGTGCGGGATCGGCTTGGGATTCTCTCTCTCCCTCTCCTTCTGCCTCTCCCCAGATTAAAAAAACATGACAATGACTTGGACCAGAAGCAACACCTTCTTCCTGGCTCTCGGGCAGGCATCTATGACGATGGGGTGACTGGTCCACTGAGATGCTCAGCTCTCTCAGAAGTTCGTTCCTGCGCCGGGCCCATGACCGGAGCCACCGAGCTCGTCTCTGCTCGGTAGCCTGGAGCAGGGGCTGCGGGAAATACACGGGAGCAGCTCTGGGGGGAGTCGGCCGTGCTCGGGGCTCTCAGCCTGCAGCGTCCCATGGTAGGGAGGGCTGACCAGGTGGCCCCGCAGATCCACAGAGTGGACTCGCCCAAGAAACACAAGCATGGGGCCTCTGTGGTGTGAAAGAGCTGCCCATCGTCTACGCCGGGGTGTCCGCCCCCGGCAAGAGACGGTCTCCAGCTCGGGGCCGTTCCCTGTGCGTACCTCAGGGAGGAGGGATCGCATCAGCTGTCAATTACTGAAGAATGAGAAAAATAGGAGGGGTTACTGCTGGCCTTTAGACTGGGTGACTGAGTTCTATTTTCCGTATTTTGTTAGAACAACATTTGCACCACTATACTTGTGATCTCCTTCACTTCAAAACCAGAGCACAGATGGGACTTGCTTACCCACGCTGTGTGGCTCACAGAGCACCTACGGCTTCCTACTCGGCTCTGCCCCACTGCCTGTGTGAGTTGTCAAGGTCTGCAGTGGTGTCAACAGCATCGAGCCCGGAACTCCAGGATGGCGGGGGACACCCTTGTGGGCACGGTGCTGAGGGCAATGATGGCTTCTGCTCGGGCTCCCCACATGGCCATCCATCCTGTACTACGAGCTACCGCACGGCTTCCATGCATGCTGGGTTTGCATCATGGTTTTATTTTGACAATGTCTATCTTATGTTTACTTAGGTCATCTTTAAAATGGGACAGGAAGTAAGTGTGTTTATTGCTGGTTCACCCACGTGTGAGTCCCCTAAAGATGAAATCCAAAGGGAAGACGTGACCTCAAGGGTTTAAACCCAACGGACACGTTCAGGTACTTAAGGGCGAGGCTGGGAGATCTAGAGGAAGTTCATATCACCAAACCACTCACTACAGCTCCAAATGTTTTCTCGGCTTCGGCTGGAGATAAGCAACTAAAACGTTTATCTCAACAGGAAGCAGTCGCTGTGACCAGACCTGAAACACCCCCGTGGAAAAGCATCTGTGTATAATCCGAGCAAAGGTATGAGGAGGACAGATCAGAGGGTAGACCCTACAAGAAGGGAGACTCTAGATCTGCTTGTGGTTTGCGGCTAGCGTCCAAGAGATCCAGCAAGAAAGAGACTAACCTCCGGCACCCGGCCGGTGACCCCGTCCCACTCTGCACACACGTGCCAGTGACACTTTGACGCCGGGTCACTGACCTGAGACCAGGAGCCCGTGGCGGTGGAGCGTGGCTCCTGCAGCCGGGCCGGGCATGGGGCCTAGGACGCCAGGCAGAATTACCTTTCTTTCGGGAGACTCGATGAGGTTCCAGCCACCGAGCTTCAGCTGGTGTAGCTCGCCAAACTTCATGCTGACGTCCTCGATGGAGAGCTGCAGCATGTCCCAGTAGCCCGCCAGGTCCTGGGACGTGGGTCTCGGCATGGCGCTGGGGTCCTGCCAACACACGAGCACAGTTACAGTCCGCTCTTCCCTGCACGCGCCTTTTAAGGCCTCGGGTCAGGGAGACGCCCGGCCAGTTCAAACTCCGATGAAGCGCTCGATGGGCTCACAAAGGCCCGGCAAGCTCACACAAGTATTCGCTGACACACCGCACGTCCCCCAATATGGACAAGCTACAAAGTGTGGGATCCCTGCTCTGTGGGGACACGAAAAGGGTCGGAGATTGCCTGGGGCTGGGAGGAGGGACACACGGGTGGGACACGGACGTTTCAGGCAGGGAGACTACTCTGCATGACACCGTTCACGTCACTGTACATGTCCAAAACCACAGAGCGCGCGACACCAGGAATGACCCTCATGTGCTCCCTGGACTCTGGGTGATGGTGACGTGTCCGTGAAGGGTCCCTGATTCTAACAGAAGCACATTCTGCCGGGGAAGCGGGTCATGTTGTAGGGGCGGGGGAATGGGAAACCTCTCTCCCTTCTCGATTTCGCTGTGAACCTGAAACGGCTCTAGAACAAGGCCCACCAAAGAAGGTACGTGCACTCCGCTCTTTCGCTCATTCGTTGCTTCCTTTCGAAAATACTCTCTTAGGTGACGCTCAAAGTTTCCCGACGCTGGGCAGTTCCTAAAAGCCACGAGGCGGCTGCATCTTCGGTCTCCCCGGAGCTTATTCAGCAGACGGGCGCCCGGGACAGGGCACGTGCTTGGCGGCGGCAGCGGGGCTGGGTGTGGAGCGGGTTCTGTGCGGCTGGCAGATCTTGGCGCTAAATCCCACGGCCAGCGCAGCTGCACAGACGCAGCTTGTGTTTGCTGGGCCCCCGCCGAGGGAGGACGGGGATGCCCGTCCAAGGTAGGTGCACGGTGGATTCACCGACAGGTCCCGCACGCACAGCGGAGGCCGCAGAGCTGCACCCCGGCCCCCGCGCACGCCGGCCCAGCGCGCCCCCGTCCGCCCGCTTCCCCTGCGCGCGAGGCAGGCGGCTTCGCACCGTGCCTGCGACCCCGGGTTAGTGTGGGGTGTTTCCGCGGGTGGTGTCTCTGATTCGGTGGGAGGCCATCTCAGAGTCAACTGAGACATTCTGGTGAATTTGCTTATAATGCGCCAATTTCAGCTGACTCGTGAATCGTTCCCGGTAAGCTCCACGTCGTTTGCCTGTGTCTCAGTCCGTCGGGGTGGCGAGCTGGAGGCGTCCCAGCTCGGGCTGGTGTGGACGCGTCCTGGGGAGGCCCTTGTCCAGGTGGCCAATTCCTGGCTGTGTCACTTGGGGGGGCGGCTGCGGGCTCTGTGGGACCCTTTTGTAAAGACACTAACCCCGTTAGTAAAGGCTCCACCCCGATGACCTCATCACAGCCTGAAGGCTCCACCGCCCGACATCATCACCCTAGGGGACACATTCAGTCCACATCACGCTGGCCTGACACCCTTATCAGAGTGATCGCTTGGCCCCCAGCCCGCCCTGTGTGACCCGCCGGCAGCCTGTGCAGGTGAAGGTCGGGGGGAGTGAGCTGTGCGTTGGGCTGGCTCATCCGCGGAACCCGGGGGGATACTGGCGTCGGCGAGGGGGGGCAGCCGGCCTCCAGGGACATGTCCTCGTGGGGCAGCTCCGTCCAGCAGCCATAGGGGGCTCGTCCCCTCCTGTGTGGGAGCCCGACTCAGCCGCTGCTCCTGAGGAAAAACAGCACGATCGTGTGATAGCTGGGGCCGCGATTCGGCAGTGACGGTGACGGAGCCGGACCCCGAACATGCTTGTGGCCATCAGGAAGGAAGTGGGGTGGGCGGAGGCTTCTCACCTGGGAGCCATGTTCTGTCCGAACTAGAGTTTCGAACGGGGGCTGTGGAAGACTTCTGGATGACTTCACCAACACGACGAACCTTTGCTTTTTGTGGGTTTGGGAAGGGAGACGCCTGAGTGTGTGTGTAGGAGGCAGCACAGTGACCCTTCCCATCTCCGAGGTCGGGCTGCCGGGCACGGGTCATGTCCTCAAAGGGAAACCTAAGGAGGTCCTCCTAGCGAGACGCTGCTCCCGGCGACCCACGGTGCACGTCGCCCTGCTCCGCTGCTCTCAAGGCGGGGGCGTGGCTGTGTGCGGCCGCTGGGCACACCCAGGCTCTGTCCCCGGTCCTCTGCCCTCTCCTGGGTGGGGATGGGCAGGTGCTGCGGTGGGCCGTGCCACCCCCTCCCGCAGCACAGCGACGCAGAGCCATCTTTCCCCACTAAATTCTCATTCTGCAGAGTTTGGTGGCTTGCTGGTCCGGCCGGCAGAGGCCGCCGCAACGTGGGCTCTGGGCTCCCGTGTTCCCAGCTAATGTCCTCCGAAGGACTGAGGAGCCCTGCTGGGCACACAGGGGATGGTACCGCTGCTGGCACGTAGGTCTGGAGGGGACTGCACACTCCTCCCAGGCCGGCTGGAGATGCCGGCCTCCTGGTCCGTCCGGGAAGCCCGTGTTTCCGTACAGGTGCAAGGGCCATTGCTCCCACTCCGCTCTGCGCCTCGTGATGCGGCCAACTGCCCAATGCCCTTGCCTTGGACATGCTGCTCTGTTCTCCATCCTGAATATCCTGGGCTCTGGCTTATTTTCCGGGCTCATTCTTTTGACTTGAAACTGGTCAGCCGACTAAAATCTTCCAGCTAACCATGCGGCACACCTGCCCTTCCTGCCCCCCATGCAGCAGGCTGGTTGGGGTGGGTGGTTTCCCCCCCCCGAATCCTGGATAGAATCCAAAAGAGAAGGAAGCAGACACACTCTGTATATCAGAGCTCAGAAAAGGACTTTTTGAAGGTTAGGATAAAATGCAATCTGACATGTGTAAGAAACATAAAAAATATAAGGATGGATGATTAAAAAATCTAGTATTAGCTGCTTCTGGCACACAGAACACGGGCAATTTATGAGCTTGAGTAACGTTTTTACTGCATGTTGGTGCGTTAGGTAGTGAGTTCCTAAAGACGGTGAGTACCAATGCTTACCCAACTCAGGTGACAGGTACAGAGCTTAGTAACTGCCTAAATCCGTTCCTTTAAGGACAGTCATCAGACAGGGAGAAGCAGGACATGCTTCCCCAAACATCACAGCTGGGCGCGTCGAGGCCCCACGTCCCTCTCAAGGCACATGCACCCCTCCTGCCCCCACTTCCTAACAGGCGTTATGATCTCCTGTCCCAGGAGACACTTTGTACATTTTGGGATGAATTCCAATGGGGTTAACTGGAAAATACTAGAGAAAACATACTTTTTAACAACCCTAATCAAGAGGGGTGAGTTGGCAGCTCTGATGCGCTCTGCCTCGTTTGATATGTGAGAACATTCGGTAAATTCCCGGCTCCTTGCAGATTAAAACAACAAAACAAAGTCACATCACCATCGCTCCCACGACGCAAAGACCTACTTGCATTTTAATGACAAGTTTGCTCTGAAAAAATCCACGTATGGGTTTATAAAACAGTCTGTACAGTGATGTGAATGCTCCTTAGTTATTTCTACAAAAAACGTCACATGGATACTTGCTCTCATCAGACAAAGTGAAGCGTGTGTGTGTACACAGGTGCCGTAAGTAAGTGTCAACCTACACATGGGTTTTCTTTCTCTTCGATGGTCAGAACAATCAGAGCCAAGTCTGAAGCCAACTGTGTTGTCTGTTCCTGGTGTATTCACTCCTGTCCCGACTATGAAACAGAAAGCTGCAATTATTCTACAGTCTCTCCTGAATCTCTTAGAATGCCGCTGTTAATGCGTCGAGTCAAGCCACACCTCGTCACGGCCTTTGTCTGGGACGTACAGCTGTTCCCGTCCAGCCTCCCTCCTAGGGTCTCGGGCAGGTGGACTGTGCAGCAGGAAGGCGCCCTAGGGCTCTGGGGGGCTGTCCCCGCGCCACCCCTCCCCCTCCCCCAGCACCTCCTCGCAGTGGCCTCTTCACCATCCCGAACCCCAACCCAGGACGTTGCTCGAATTCGCTCCCCGCTCTGCAGGCCCCGGGAGCCTCCATGGAGCAGCGCGGAGACCCCGCACCCTCGGCTGTCTCTAAGGGCCGAGCACACCTGCGATCTGCTCACCATGTTCTGCTGGCACAGCCAATAAAACTGCTGGAATTTCTGGGACATCAGAAGCTGCGCGCTCCCCACTGCACTCCTGATCTTACCGAGAACTGCGAACAGAACAAACAAAACACGTTTAAAGCTGGGTCAGCGAGAAACCAAAAGCAAGAGTGATGCACAGGGAGTCAAGTCCACACGCCTGAGTGCGTCTCCCCCTTTCCTGAAGGTTAAGACTTCGAGTTTGCTGTGCGGGGCCCGGCCATGGACTGAAGCTTTTTCCAGGCCGGCTGTCGGGGACTTGAGGGGAAGGCGAAGATGTGTGAGTAGTGCCGGCGGGTGGGCTGCCTGGTCGGTGTTGGACGAGAGCAGTCTGGAAGGGCCGTCTATACCGCAGCAGGCTCTTCTAGCGACACTGCTCAGGGGAGCTAGAAGAGGCGGCAAGTAGGAATAGAAAAGACAGTGAGTCCTTCTTACTTTTTATGGCCTCCGCGAAAATGAAGACGTTAATTCCTAAGTTCTAGGAAATCACATCAGACTCGGTGACCTCATTGGACTCACGGGAGTAGTCTCTGGGGGCTCGGAGAGCGTCCTGCCCGGAGGGAGGAGCTGTGCAGGGAGAGGCTGCAGTGTGCTTGGGACCTGTCAGCTCCCGGCCTTGGGCTCTGGCCACAGCTCCTGCCACCGGCCGTGGGGCCCCGTGGGCGGCCAAGCCAGTGTCACCGCGCGGGGCTCCCATCACGTTCGACTCGCCAACTGATCCCCACGGACTTTCGTAGTGACCATGTCGCCCCCCGCCCCACCCCGTGACCCTACTGTGACATGACAGGAAGTCTCCAGATGATTTCTAAGTCGTATGACTTTAAGCAATCAAACGCCACTCTTTAGAAAAGTAACTGCTGTAGTTTTGTCCACGGAAAGGACTTAACACACTGAAGAAGCGTGGGGATGCCGCTTCGGGATGGAGGACTGGCGAACACAAGCCCGTGTGTGTGACGTGCCTGGTCTCTGCCCCAGTCCTGTGACCTCTGGGCACCTCCAACGCCTGCCACCGCTGTCCCCCGTCCTCACACGACCAGTCCTTCCCCGGCATTTGCACCATAATCATTTGGGAAATAATAGCTTTGGCAGATCCCAACTCAGGAGACTCTGAAAGCGTTTGGGAGTCTGTGGGGACCCGTCCCCCGCCTCCATACCCTGAGCCCAGGCCCCGCTCCGTTCCTGAGACACAAAGACAAGTTATTCACAGGGTTTTGGCAGATGGACCTCTTGGAGCCGGAGCGGGTCATCCGCACCTGCTCACGTTCGGCTTCCCCGTGGCTCTCTTGCACACCCGCCGGAGTGCACGTGGCGAGGAACGGGGCGGACAGTGGCTGGGCCCGCAAGCTTGGGCCTTCCCGCCACGAGCGCCGAGGGAGCCTGTATTTGCGACCGGCAGGTGGGAGGTGGTTACAGCAGGGGCTGTTTCGCTGAGATCTGTCCGTCCTGGAAGGGGAGGAAAGAACTGCGGCCCTCCCACACTGGCTTGTGCCGATCCGGCATTTCTGGACTCCAGGCCCATCTCAAAAAGAGGGCGGACCAGAGCTCGAGGCGCAGGAAGGATGAGCCGCCCCAGCTTCTTGTCTGGAGGGCCGTCCTCACACTGCCCCTGGGCACACCCGTGCCGGTCCGCGGGGCACACTGTCCAGGCCTTGTAGGTGTCCACAGAAGGGGAAACTGAGTCCGGGGAAGTAAACCCAGCTCCTCCCACGGCCCCCACCATTTCCCAAACGCAAGTGACTGTAACCGGCGGCCTCTAAGCCGAGCGTCAGTGTGTGTAGGCCCCGCCAGCCAGGCCCCGCCGTTGCTGTGTTCCCCCGGGGCCTCGCGCCGGAGGACACCAGAGACCACGGCTAGGACGGACCTCCACACCCACCCGACCACGGGCTACGAAGCGGTGTGACCAGAAGTCCCAGGCAAGACCCCGTGGGTGGGCCCGAGATGCGTCGTGGGCGCCAGCGGCTCCCACAGGCAGCGCTAGTCCATTCCCTCGAAAGCGAGGCGCTGGCATCGGGCATAACGTGTCCTTAAAGTGATTTTCTCCAGAGTAAGACGATGGACTTCCATGCGTAATTGAATTTGTCTTGTTTTCTCATCTGCCCGTGAGGACCTCAGCTTGCTGTCCCCCGGTGTTTATTATGAACAATTTCACACACACAGGCCTGAAAGGAGGGTGTCCGCATCACTGCGAATCAGCAATTAATATTTCGCCACGTGCGTGTGTTTATTTTTCTGAACGAGCTGGAGAGAAGCCGCAGCCAGCCCGTCACTGCTGCAGTCCTGTGCCGTCACCGTGTCCTTATTCCGAAGGAGTGAGGCATTTCTCCACGTGTCTAATTCTGCACCACTTCTAGAACATTAGCAAGCTTAACACGTGTGACTTCAATGAAGGTGAACAAATTAGAAAACACTGTGGCATCCTTTCAGACTTAACAAATGTTTTCATGCTTGATCCCTAGGCCCAGGCATGTTCTGCCGATCTGTTTCAAGAGGGGCTTTCCTCCCCACAGACCCACCCCTCGGTCTGATTTGCTGGGCAGCAGTGGGCCTGGAGTGGTGGTCAGGACCTGGGCAGGGGAGCTGGTGTAGGGGGAGGGGGAGGGTGCTGGGGTGCAGCACCCCAGCACTGAGTGTGCCCTGAGGACAGGCGGTGGGCAGGTGTGGGACAGGGGGCTGGGCAGGTGCAGCATTAGGGTGGTGGGCAGCGATGGGGATGGGGGGGCAAGTGCTGGGATGTGGGGATGGGCAGGTGCTATGAATGGGGGATGAGCAGGAGCAGGGACGGGGAGGTGGGCAGGTGCAGGGATACAGGGTGGGCAGGTGCCAGGATGGGGGACGGCAGGTGCTGGAACAGGGTGAAGGGCAGGTGCAGGGTCAGTAGTGGACAGGTGCTGGGACAGTGGGGAGGGCAGGTGCAGGGACGGGGGTGGGCAGGTGCAAGGACGGGGTACGTGGGAGTGGGCAGGTGCAGGGATACGGGGTGGGCAGGTGCCAGGATGGGGGAGGGCAGGTGCAGGGACAGGGGTGGGCAGGTGCAGGGACGGGGGGTGGACAGGTGCAGGGATGGGGGTGGGCAGGTGCAGGGAGGAAGGTGGCAGGACCGAGTCAGAGCATCTCCTAGGAGGGGTGACGGTACTTTACCCTTCATTCACATTTTGATCCCCAAACTGAACACGTTTCCCTAGCTCTGCTCTCACTGCTATGGGGCGGAGGGATGATCTTAGTTGTGCGGTGCGGAGTCCGCGCGTGTGAACCCCCGTAACCTGCAAGACTGATGAAAAGATGTGGAGACACGGGTTTCAATCAGGCTGTCACTTCAGGAAGATACAGAAGCAGTGACGAAAGTGCTCCTTGGTAGTGACCAGGTTTCCTCAGACGGTCATTAGAAGTCAGTCAGTTTTATATAACTTGGTTTTAGTCCCGAATTTTCATATTCTTCTTAAAATGTAGTTCAACAGAACTATTAAAACGAAGCGCTTCAGTTTGTAATCTTAACTCAGCATGGGTAGAGGGGCACGCTGCGTGTGATGCGGGTTATTCCAAAGGGTGCAAGATGACCGTGGCTCAGGAGAGACGGTGAATGTTGAGAAGCTCACGATGCGACTGCCAGAGGCGAGAGGGTCTGCCGCTTGGTGAGCGGGGACAGTTTCGTCCTGTACCTTTAATGCAGGTAGCTTCCCATAGTTGCCGAGGACTGAAGTGAAACGTTCGATTGATTCTTTTCCACTATACTCCCCTGATGTCGTCATGGCCCCGACACTTGTTTCCAGGGCTGCAGGTGCGTGCCGGCGCTCCCAGAACGCGGACCGGCAGAGAACCGGGCACAGCGCTGGCCTCTGACATGCAAGAAGTCTGATTAGCTCCCTCGCTCCTTTTTATTTTTCATGCGTCTTCTATAATTTCCAATTCTTTCTAAATTTGCTGTGAAATGCCAGGACAACATTCACACTTTCTTTCAGAAGCTGAAGTGGGTTTTTGTAGAATTTGCATAGTTTGGGGGCGCCTGGGTGGCTCAGTGGGTTAAGCCTCTCCCTTTGTCTCAGGTCATGATCCCGTGGTCCTGGGACCGAGCCCCACATCGGGCTCTCTGCTCCGCGGGAAGCCTGCTTCCTCCTCTCTCTCTGCCTGACTCTGCCTACTTGTGATCTCTCTCCGTGTCAAATAAATAAATAAAATCTCCAAAAAAAAAAAAAAAAAGAATTGGCATAGTTTGAACAGATCACGGGACTGCTTATCTCCTCTCGGGTCTCTCGGGCTCCCCCAGGACGGGTTTCCTCGAACGGAATGGGTGCGGGCACATCGCGGTTTGAGCCGATGTCCCCCTGCAGGCCTCACGCGTCACCATTCTTGTGTTTAGCGCGTGCATGTCTTTGCCCACTCCAGTGTGCCGGGCCTGGAGCCTGGCATGGGAGGGACATCCCCCTGGGCACCCACCGGGCTTCGCGGGGACCTGCAAGCTAGCCGGTCCGGGGGCCGGCGGCGGCGGCTGTGCAGTCGGCCGGGCAGCAGGGCTGGGGCGGCCGCGGGCACGTCTGACTCTGCGGTCTCTCATTTCTCTGCTGACACGCACGAGACGTCCAGGCAAACTACAAACACGGGGGCGGCTTCTCTCCGGCCCGTGTCCTCCTGTGCCCCTGCACTCAGGCTCGCTCTGAGCAGCATGTCCCTCTTCCCCGTGCCTGCCGCGTTGTCTACGGGCGGGGCATGGCCCTGTCTGGAGGTCACAGCTGGGAGCAGCCGGGTCCCCCTGCCGGGAAAGGGAGACCCTCAGATGAGGGAATCGCTAAAACCCCCACTTGGGTGTAACATAACTAATACAAAAGTCCCCAAATAGGAGTGTAGTCATGGTTTCCAATCCCTCCAGGACGGGTCTTTAATGACTTAACAAAGGAAGCCTGCGTGGACGTGACGAACCCGCACCGTGTTTACGGGGCTCCTGATGCTTGTCATTGACCACGCAGGGCCGAACGGGTCTCGCTTCAGCCCATCGGTGCAGTGGCTGCGAAGACAGAATTACAGCGCGGGAAGAATCCGGTCACGGGCCGCAAGCTTCAATATTCGGAGCTTGGAGTTCTGCTTTAACAAGCCGGGTTAACGTAATCTGCTTTCTAAAGGTGCCCTCACCAGTAACCTCCTGTTCTCAAAACGAGTGCAAGAACCAGAGCTGACTTTTTAACACTTCCTAGGGGAAATACCTAAAGTGGATTAATAGGGCTCCGGTTTCAGGTGCAAAGCGCCCAAAAGACCACAGACGAAGTGTTGTGTCATCTTTGTCCACAAAATGGTCAGATGTCGGTGCAACTTCGGGAAAGAAATTTAAAAAATCACAGAAAGTATCGGGCGGGTCTACTCTGTTCTCTGCAGCCGAGTCTTCCGGCAAAGCCATCATGTTCCGTCATGAAACAGGACTGGGACGAGCACACGCAAAGCGAACCATTAGCTGAATTCTCCAGGCCGGGCAGGGGGTGCTCCCAGGCCCCCACGTGGGGGGATGGGAGGTCTGGAGGGTTAGATTTGAGCATTTATGAGGGTGTGACAGGAGCGTGACCATCCCCGTCTCTGACGGCCGTCCACCTCGTTCCTCCTGTTCCTGCTACGTCTCTGCAGCACGGGTCTACGCCGGACACGGGCGGCAAAGACAAAAGCACCGAACAGCCTCACCGCCCCCGAGGAGCCGGAGACCTCCCGCCACAGCAGGCGCGGCTCAGGGAAGACACCGCAGCTGTCCTATCCTCTGAGAAACACATGTCCCCAAGGGCAGGCAGGTGCTGAGTCCACGTCAAAGTGAAGTTCCTCTTCAGGAGCCTGGAGACAGGGGCTCCTGTCCGTGGAGGGGCTTTCCCCCCACCCACCCCTCTGCTGCCTCTGCGGTGCAGCCGAATCTGACGCCCCATTGAGGCCCAGCACCACGCCACCACCCCCAGGAAGCCTTCCTGGAATTTCCGCTGGTGAAAGCATCTCACACCTGTGAGTTTCTTAAGCTCCCTCCTGCATGTCTCCCACCACACGGGGAGCAGGGGAGGTTCTCCACACGGTATACATAGCTCTGTCCCGGGCTCACTGCTCCCGGGCACTGCTGGTCACTCCCCGTCAGCCTATGGTCTGTGGGGCGGCAGCTGGCACAGGCGAGTACTTAGTAAGTGTCCGTTGAATGTTTACAGCAATGAGAGAATCCACGAAGGTCCCAGAGCTTCAAGAGCGGTGTTTAGGGGAATGCAATTGAGGGGCAGCAGAAATCCGCTTCCTGCTCCAGCTCTCCAAAGAAGAACGTGCTTTCCAGATGCCTCCGATTACAGCAGCCGGAGTCTGAGTACTGCGGTTCCCACGAGGAGGGACTCTCACGGCCGATCGAGGTCACTGGGGCCACCGAACGGAATTCCGTGTAAAGTAGCCTTGCAGCACTGTTCCCAGAACTCTCCCGAATGCCCCCGATGATAAGACAGTCATGACTTACCAGAACAACGCATCAGGGCTGTTAGATCTTCTGTGTTTAGTTTGAGGAGGAATTTGCCCCCTTTTCCCCCTTCGTCTCTGGTGGCCAAGCAATGACAAGCTACGTCTCCATTTTATCCACTCAGGGATTCTGTTTGGAGCCCAAGCGGGCGCTGCAGCCACAGGAGATCAGAATGAAGCAAATGGCCAAGGACCAGGACTCGACACGCCCTACGCTAGGGCAGAAGGCAGTCCACAAGAGCACAGACGGGAAGGAAGCGATGTGGGGAGAGGGTGCCCAGGAAAGGGACACTGGGATTTGATAGCCTCCGGCAGCCCAGTGGTGAAGCGTAGCTTTCAACAGGAGACCATCTTGACCTTGCCTCTCGACTCCCTCCCCGTACTCTGTGGGATCTGGGGTGAGATACCAACCTCCTTAGGCCCGGGTCTCCTTATTGTTAGGAAGGCGACGATGCTCTCCACACACCCCAGCGCAGGGCGGTGAGCACTGGACGAGGTGTGCAGAGACCCCCCCAAGATTTGTCACGGGACTCGTGCTCGGTACGTCCTGGTGTAGAGCTCTCTTCTTTCAGAACAGTATCCCTTTTTAAACTAGAATTCTTGGAAAGTAATACTACATTATACTAAAATTACTCTATTTTTAGGACATGTTAAATACGGAAAATCACGGTAAGGTAACGAAAGTTCTGGGCCTCCTTCCAAACACAGCAGCGGCTAGTGTCTCCTGTTGTCCTGCCCACAAAGGGGGACCCGAACCTCTTGGATGTGTCCTCAATGGTGTAACATCAAACGATGGGAGGACCAAGCGGAGAGACACATATGGAGCTAGAGTGCACAGGTTCCTCTTCCTTGGGGTTCTGCTGCAGGAGGGCGGGGACACGTCCTGGCCGACCACCCTGCGGTCTGCCCGGTCGGGGCCCCGAGGAGCACACGCTGACCCCAGGCACATGGCGGGAGCCCACAGCCTGACTCCGGTTTCGCATCAATTTAGGCAATTTACTTTTTCCAAGCTTTGTCTTTGTAATAAAAATCGTAAATCCCTGCGGCACTTAAGGACCGATTTTGCCAAGCGGAAACGCAGACCGACGAGTGAGATGAGTGATCTTTACATATGAGGACCGTGAGTCATTGTTGCACTCGGTGCGCCCTGATCGGGTAACACACTTGGAGAAACGCATGAAGCCGTCCGAGGCACCCATCGGCCACAGCTGGAGGGGGGGGCAAGTTCAAATGCTCCGCCACGGCCACACTTCCTCAGAAACACCCAGGCTCTCCTACCCCCCGGGCAAGCAGCGTGTGCGACGTGATGCTGGAGAGGAGGGTGGGGGGGGAGAACCGGCAACGGAACGGCCGTGTATCTCTTCCTGCCTAGGCTCACAGGGAAGTTCTGACTGCGAGCAATCAACACGCCATCAGCTTCTGGGCTTTCTGGACCCCAGGGCCATCACACTCCCTTACGGAAGCCCACGTACTTTCATCGCCGTGTTTCCACGTGCAGGGCGGACACACCCTGTCACAGCAGACATCGAGACATGTGACGGAGGGGCACAGTTCCCAAGGACGCCAGCCATCCTTCGGAACTTGAGAATTTAGAGTCCAGCAAATGTATGAAGGAATTCATGGGAAAAGGAAAAAGAGAGCACGACTTGTCAAGTCGAGACATTCAGAAATGCCTCTGTGAAACTGTATTCTGGCCAAGGCAATGTTAGTTCCAGGTGTGTGGCAATTACTCTCGGATGCTTGGTCTATCAACAAGGACAGGTATGTGTTTAGAAATCACACAGAGCGACTCCGACAATGCCCGAGACAGGACTCTTCAGGTCAGTGGGAGGCAGGTGCAGAATGAGGGCTGCTTCCCTTTCTCTCCCGAGAGGCAGAGACCCGTCAGAGCCAGAAAGGGGTCGGAGCAGTTGTGCTCTGTGGGTCCTGGGTCGGGAAGTCACGTGGATTCCCGCCCAGCATGGTGGTGGGGAGCCGGGCGCACACCGTCACGGGGCTGGCCGGTTCAATCTCTGCTCACCTCAACCTTCTCTTTGGCATAAAGCCAACTCAAGGAGCGCCTGGGTGGCTCAGTCGGTTAAGTGTCCGACTCTTGGCTCCAGCTCAGCTCGTGGTCCCGGGATACTGAGATGGACCCCGGGTGAGGCTCCATACTCACTGTGGGGTCTGCTTGGGATTCTCCCTCTGCCCCTTTCCCTGCTCAAGCTCGTGCTCTTTCTCTCAAATAAATAAATCTTAAAAAAAAAAAAAGTAAAGCCAACTCAATTCCTTAGAAACACGAGGTAGTAAGGATTGTGGAAGCCAGTGGACGTCCTCCACAGTAAGGCAGTGCAGGAGCTCAGGAGGAGAGGCACGCGGAGTTCAACCACACCACCCACAGCACGGGCAGCGCCCCGGGCTCACGATCTCACAAGACCCTAAAGGATCCCCCTGAGCACGCCAGCCGCGGCTCTTCTCCTGCGCTCACCTGCTTTCTGGGAGCTGAGCCCCTGCCCTCTGCCCGTTCGCTCTACTGGCCAACGACTGACGCTAAGAAGCCCGGTGGGGGGGGGGGCTGCGTTCTTACTTTCCTCCGAGAGGTCGTTCTCCTCTGCGTCTCTCTCCATGTCCTTACACCAGCCTTCCATCCTCTTTGTCTCCGTGTGCAGCAGCTTCACAAACCACGAGCCGTCCCTCCGGCACGGGGACATCCTCCCGGTGTCTGCTGTCTCGAGGGACGGCTCCAGCCAGGGCTCTGGCGGGGGCAGATTGGCAGTGTCCGCGGGGGTCCTGTAGTCCTCTCTGTAACTGAAGAGCCCCTGGGTGCGAACAGTCCTCACCGCCCCGTACTGGGTGGGCGTGCTGGGCTCCGAATGCCGCTGGAAAGACGGCCCGAACTGCAAGCCTTTGTCCTCCATGGTGACGTGGCCCGGGAAGCCCTCCAGCTCCAAGTCTGCTTGGACGGCGGCGGTCACGCTGTTGGAACGCTTGAAACGCCCATGTCTGTGGGGGAGGGAAGGAAGAGAGAGGGGAGGCTTTCGGAGCTGACTCTGCGGGAGCCCACGCCTAGCTGGTCGAGGACACGCCTGCCTGCGGCGAGCACAGTGCGCGCGGGGAAGACATCGTCCTGTCCTTCAGCTGCTACTTCTGTATTTCAGCTGAGAACGAACACTGGGTTTTGTAAACAACCTCTCGCATCTACCTACGTCTCAAGGCCTACATGACGGCCCCGAAGACAGACGGGCATCGCAGGGAGCAGTGAGGGTGACGCCCTCTGTCACCCGCAGCTGTGGCGCGGTTCCTTCCCTTGACCTGCCCCGTGCTGCGCGGATGCAACAGGAAGGCTGGGTCACTTCCTTTATGCAAATAACTTCTGCACCCCACTGAGTTCTGGGGACACATTTCAGGATGTGAGTCTCTTCTCCTACCTCAATAACTTAATACCATCCCCATTAAGTCTTTTATGCAAAAAAGGAATCCAGATTCTGACCTGAGAGGGCGTATATGCTGGAATGGCCCCCAGGCCCACGCAGCCCGTTACTGAAAGGATGGGCAGGAAAGGGCTCATAACGGGAGTCCAGGCACTGCAGGTGAGAACCCTCTGTGTGGGGGGGTTATTCAAACAGATCCCTAACTCTGCATTTGGCTTCTCACCAACAGAACCCTCCTATGGCAACAGCTGTGTCTGCAGCAGGCTATGAGTTTGCCACTTAGTGTCTTTGCTGGAGGCAAAGGAGGAGGGAAGGAACCCATGATGGGGATGGAAAGCTGGAAGGCAGCAGGTCCGATCCCTGCGCAGAAGCTGTCTGCGGTCTCAGTGCTCTCCCTTCTGCGGTCTCAGTGCTCTCTCGGCAAGCGGGGAAGCCAGCAGCTTGTAGATTTCTTTGCAATCAGAACTAAAGCCAATCTTTATTGGCTGGGTCCCAGCACCCACCACGATGAGCACCGTCCCCCGGGACCAGGTGCTAACTGACGTTGCAGATGTGAAAATCCTCTCATTCGATGAGTTTTTTTATGAAATGTACAAGATGTATTTTTTTAATATAAAATAATCATCTTATTCTCGACACAAAAATCACAGTACCGGCATAGACATCTCTGTATTTTATAGTTTGAAACCATAGTATGCTAAGGTCTTAAACTCCCTTCTTTCTCTCTCTCTTTATTTTACTTTTAACATTATTAGGTAAGGAGACGTACACCCAGTTCCCCCTCAAGCTTCCCTGTTCTCCCTCTGGGTGAAGAACTCTGGCTCTCAGGCCTGTCGCCCTTCTGCTTTCCGAGGTGGAGAATCACTTTAGAAAGAACTACTCCCCTGCCTCTCACAAGAACAAGACATGGGCAGATGTTAATTCACACTTGAACAGTAAAACTGTGAAGTGTGAGTATGTGACCCTGTTCCCACACACGGCGTGATCACGGATGGTCAGCGGGAGCTAGGCGTGTGCAGCCGGGTCCCTAACAGATCACTCCCGCTGCGGACGCCGTGTACCGCGCTGGGCTGAGTTACCGCTTTCCGTCTTCCACCTGGACGCCGACAGAGTGGTACTCCCGAAGGCCCCGGCTCTCCGTGTCGGAGTCTGTGGCTGTTTCCACCTAATGCAACACAGAACATCTTATTTTAGAACCGAGACAAGGGACCTGGGCAGGGACTCTTCTGTGTGCGTGTGTGTGTGTTCATTTGCTATAACTAATTACACATTTAATTAATACAGAGATGCACTTGACCCCATAAAGTCACCAAAAAGGGAAATGCGTTCATAGCGGTGTAATTACATTGCTACTGTGTTTCATCGAATTTCACATTACTACTTGAACTCAGCATTGCACTCTGATCTCTCAAATGTATGCAGATAAAACTGCTTAGTTCCGCTAAGGCCCAAAATAGGCTTTGTTGGACTGAACAACTGTGGGACTTAAGAGCTCTTATCACGCCCTATAGTGAAGAAACTAAGTACAGCAGGAACCAGATGGAGCTAACAACCACACATAAGCGATTTAAGAGTTACGCTGATGGCTGCATCCACGCACACAAACACACGGAAAGGAATTTCAGCGTGTACTGGGAACACTAGGCCATCTCCCTGCTGCCCTCCACACGGCGTCTTGCATTTCCTAATGGGACTGCGCGCAGCAAGGCCGTGTCAGACCCAGGCTGTGCACGGACCCTTCTTGTGGTTCTATGTGCCCAAATGTCTCCCAAGCCCAGCAAGTGCTGTGGGGCCGTCAGCGGGGCAGAGGAACGTGTGAGGGGCTGCTGGCGCAGTCCGTTTTCTAAAACAAACAAACGACAACAACAAAACCCAAACTCGCGGCCCAAGAAGTCTGCGAAACCGAAGGTTAGTTTAACCGTAAAGATTATGCCAGCTGCTGTGACGTCCCTTTCCTGCCTCCCAGGAAACACTACCTACTGCAGCTGGGGGACCTGGACCCCAGTCGGAAATGTCACACCTAAGTTGTAAACCACGTTCTCTCTTAAAGACATGAGTGATGGCCATGAGGGCAAGATACAAACCACTCGGCATTCTGACACTCTCTGTGGGGACTTCGGAGAGACGGTGACTGTACCTTGCGGTTGCCCTGTGGCTGAGCTCAGTGCTGAATTGACTAGCAGCCAAGAGAAACAACGCTGCCAACACCACTGTTTGCGGCAGGCTCACCCGGCGCCAGGTGCCAGGCCTGCCCCAAGAGCACAGTAAGAGCATAGTAAGCGCCGCTGCGGGTAGTGTCCACGACACCCCTGCTGTGATCTCCCGCCACTCGGAACAGCTGAGGAGTCAGAGAAGGTGAGAAACTTGCCCAGGGGTGCACAGCTCACTGGGGGCAGAACAAGGATTCATGCCCGCGTCTGTCTGACTCCAGTGCCGTGCTCTGATCTGATGCTCTGTGGCCAGAATAGGGACAGCTGGACTGGGGCTCCTGGTGAGTTACTGAGCCGTGGAGCACGGCAGGGCACACCCACTTTCTGACTGGCAGCACCCTGCGTGCACGCAAGGAGGTCACACCCCCTCTGTGGTGCACGGTTGGATGGGATGAGGACACGGGTGACCCTAGGAGGACAGACGTTCTGGAGCCCAGGTCTAACCTTGCTGCTGTCTGTGCAGGGGTCACGACTTTGACATACTCACCTTCCTGGACATGGGGATTGTTATTGTCATGACTTTACATGGAAGACAGCAAAACCACCCCCAGTCGAAGAGGTCGTCCTATGTCAGAGCAAGCAGAGCTGCCTTGTGTTTTAACTGCTTCTGTCCCATTTCGTGAACACCCCCGACTTATTTAGTCTCCCATGAAGGGGTCATCTGGTTACTTCCGGTTTTCTGCCACGATGAACGATGCTGGCACAGATGCACGTCTATGCGTGTTTTGTGAACACGGTCACGGTGTATGTAATTTCTGGACCTAAGGTATGGCTACGCTTTACAGTTCTGGTGGAAATTGTTGAATTTGATGGATGCATGACTGGGGGGAGATCAATGCATATATCCAAATTTAGAAAGATTTTTGTAATGGAAAGAGCGGTGGTTTCTATCTTTGAAATATTCAGAAGATTGTCTATCTATTCCTCGTCCAGGATTCTAGTCTAAGGAAATCACCGGCAGCTCCAGCAGCCCCGAGAGCTGTTCATCCCAGCACTGCTGACCCGGTGAAACAGGGCAGGGGTGAAGTGGGAGGGCGGCAGCAGAGGGTAAATTAAGCTTTGCTCACGACACGACTACGAGGCAGCACGAAGAGGGTGGTTGTGAGGGTTATGCCACGGAAGGTGCTCATGGTCCCACGCACCTAGCAGGTCGCATGAACAGCAAGATCACAAGATGTGCATGTAAACCACAGCCATGGACACACGCCACATGAGTGACTCAACTGACGACCAGGTAACAACACGTTGTCCCCCTTCGTCCGGTCTCCACATTCCATGCTCTGGGATTCTCTCCCGTTTCCGGAGAAGGAGGAGGGCACAGCTTTGGGGCCAGAGTCTGCTACGAGTGGGCCACACAATTCTCAAGGAGTCTCTTAAATTTTGTTGAGGCTTTTCTTCCTGATGTCAGGACCGAGGGGACGTGAGACCCTTCACTGGACTGAAGTAAGTCTCCGCAGGAAGCAGACTGAGAGAAGCTTGTCGCAGCCAGGGCCGACGCTCCCTTCCCTCATCCTCGCCTGGACCGCGAAGACGGCCAGGCGCGCGGCGACGCGGACACTGAGGGGGGCTCACAGACTTACGGTGCTTGTCACAGGACACTTCTCTACGAGCGAGTGGTGCCATCTCTGTGCTGAGAAGGCGAAGGCTGAGGGGACAGAACCACATACGGTCTGGGCGGGCTAAAGATTCACCGTTTCAGAAATCCTGGGAGCAGAGACCCTTGTACGGATAGGAAAAGAAGCAAATTCAAGACAAGGAAAGGAATTAGTGCTTTGCACAGGGGAAAAGAAATCAAAGGACTCTCTTCCCAAGAGGAGAATCGGGCTGAAAAGTCAAGGGATCTTAAAAATGTTGAGGAAGGAGGGCGCGTGTTCATCTGACGGGACCGACCACGTTCCAGGCATTGGCAAGAAAGACGGCTCAGCGGAGCCACGTGTGATGCGGGAGCTCTTTCTGGTGCGGCTGCCGTGTGGGCAGGACTCCCTGCTGAACCGGGACAGCCATCTCCCCAGTCGCTGCCGTGAGCACTCGGCGCCGTCCCAGGAGTGTCTGAGGCGTGCAGGGCCCGGAGCCCCACACCGGCCCTCCCTGTGCGATGGCGGAGGCTGCAGGCTGACCCACACGCCGTGACGACGGGCGGGAAGCAGGACGTTCTGAAACACGGTCTGTCACCAAACGAGGAGCTCGGTGTGTGTTGGCTGGTGTGTGCACGTGTGTGTGCACACGCTTAAGTAAACGTGTGAGTGTACACGTGTGCACGTGTGTGAATGCATTTGCATGAGCAGGCACACACAAGCACGCACACGTGAGTGTGACCGCGAGAACACGTGTGTGTACTTGCACGGGCAGCCGCTCACGTTAGCTGGGTACACGTGTACACACACGGACACACTCGCACCTTTGTACGAGCACACGTGTGTGCCCGTGTTGTGCATGCACACGTGTGCAAGTGGCCTGCGTGTATCTGCGTGAGTGTGCACACAAGTGTGCGTGCACATGTGCAGGTGTGAGGACACAGGTGTCCGTGTGAGTGTTGAGGGTGCTGCATGTTTGTGCAGACATGTAAGCCTGAGTGCCCAGGAGCGTGTGCATTGAGTGTGAGTGTGAGCCTGTGCATGCTAGGGCGTGTGAGCTGGGCGGGAGGCGGCCCCGGTGTGCCCTGGCCCCTCTCCTGCAGGGTAGGCGTGTGCGGGAGGTCAGAGCCGCAGTCCGAGCCCCTCCTCCACAGCACCTGGGAGACGCATCCAGGCAGAGAGCCATTACCAACGCCGGGGGCAGCTCCCCCGTCGTCTCGGCTGCCCCCGTCCAGATCACTTACGCTCTGCCTTCCGAAGCCAGTGCTGAGCTGGGCAGGTGCCCTGCCTCCGAGGCCCGGCGGCCCTAGTTCCCTCAGGGACCTACTGTAAGTCCAGGAGAGAAAGGAGCCCTGCCCCCTGGCTGCGGAGAGACGCCCCAAGCAGCAGCAGCACTTCAAGAGCAGGTGGCGGGAGGCTGGCCGGGACGCAAAACGGCTCAGACCCGCAGCGATAAATCCTCCTCGCGGGCAAGATGGTGTTCTCGCAGCTGGACGCTGGAGTTGAGGACGAAGAGGCCCGTGGCTGCTGCTCTGTTCACGTTCGGGCGGTGTGAGAGCAGTGATCGCTCCCGCTTTACAGACGGGGCAACGGAGGCACATGGGCCCGAGGAACCCCTCGTGTCGGGGCAGGAGACGTGTCCAGAGGACTGTCACAAACCCTGACACGTGCACGAGGAGAGGACAGATGCTGCAGAGACACAGGCCACAGATCCACAGACCAGGGACACAGGGGAGAGGCACATACCAGCAGAGACGAGGAAACATGAGGGAGATACCGCGGGGTCGCCCCACGGCCCCGTGTCACCAGGCCAACCCGTGAGGAAGGGCCTGGAGCTGCATCCCCTGCCCCGCAGACATGGGTGGGAGATGCGAGGTGGGTCCGCTGCCCCGAAAGCGGGCCGCGGCCGTGAGGGGCTGAGCGTGCAGGGTGCTAGCCGACTCGCCCTACGAGCGACAGGACACACAGACCGGGGGCAGGTCACTCCTGGCCACAGAGCACCGCACTGAGCCCGCCTGTGTCCTGTCTGGGCAGTGGGCGTCCTGCCGGCTTTGCACAGGGACCTCCATCCTGCCTGCAACTCTTACGGCTGTGACCCTCTAGGCAAGTCCCTCACCCCTGAGCCTCAGTCTCCCCATTGGTAACTTGGGTAATGCCTGACCCTGTGGTTACGATGAGGTTATAACGAGGCTGTGCTGGATAGCCGGGGACATGGCCACGACTACAGCCTGCTTCTCTGCTACTTCTGCATTGTGCCTTCGCCGTGAGGACATGCAGGCCACTCCCCCGGGCCCTCTACGTGTCCGGGGGTCTCCCTCTGCCTCAGTGGCCCCCTCGCTCTGCTTCACTGTCAGCTGGCTCCCTATACCCACTTCGTTTCATTTCTTTGACTCACATTTATGCTAAAACCTGAGTTTTTCTGATGCTGTTTTCTCTCGGCTCTTGGGGCCACGAGCCCGGTGACGGCAAGGGCACAAGCTCACGCGGCACCGTGCATTTCTCCACTGCCACGGACACAGCCGACCCTGCACACGTGCACTCACACCGTGTCCATGGAGCACTCACCAGCATCCCCCGTGCACACACTTATCCAACACAGACCGAGCACTTGCTATGTGCCAGGCACCGTGCTAGGGGCCGGGTGGCAAAGGCGGTGGGGAGGCAGCTAGGCCTTCAGGGACACGCGGTGCGGGGGGGGGGGGGGCGCCAGAAAGCCTTCCGGGGGGGGGTCAATGTGGGAACCGCGGGGGGCGGACGGGCTGGGGGGCATGGACGTTCTTGCGGAGGAAGGGCGTGGTTGCCCAAAGCAGAAAGGGCCACGGGGCGAGTAAAGTTGTCGGGGCATCTGGGAGACGAAGTGGAGGTGGGGGGGCGCCCTCAACTAGCAGGTGACCTGCTGCTCAGGTGATGTCAGAAGAGGACAGTCCCGCCCTCGCCCCAGGCTGGTGCGGCAGCCAGGGAGAAGCCTGTGGCCGGTGGCCGGTGAGAAGGCCACACGGTGCAGGAGCACCTGGAACGTGGAGTCGGCCTCATTAACCTGTGTGCCCCACACGTCTTCTCTGGAGCCAGAGGGAGCCGTGTCTGAACCTGCTCCCTCCCTCGGACCAGCGCCGTGGCCCGCGCAGCTGGTCACTCGCCTATTTGAGCCCCGTCTTGGTCCTCATCAAAGGGGGGGCTGATTCCACCTCACGGGGGGGTGTGAGGGCTCCTTGCTGTAATACGGAGCACCTAGCATAGTGCCTGGCATATAGAATCAGGACAGAGAGAGCGGGCAGAGCAGTCGTATGAATAACCCGAGAAAGGGAGAGGAAATAGAAAGTCATGCGTACTCGGCTTTGGAGGATGCTTCGGTACTTACATCTGACCTTGGGTATGGCTGATGTTCTGGGAATTCGGAATCCTAAACAAAACAACGAAGCCACAGTGTGGGGACCTGGTTCAGAGGACCTAGTCAAGCGGGCAGTCGCCCCAACCTGTGCTCTCCCGTGTCCCCGGGATGCCCAAGCCATCGAGCCCCCCCCAAGCCAGTGCCAGGCACGCATGGCTCTTGGGCAGGGCTCCGCTCACCCTCCTCCCCGGCCACGAAGCCTTCTGATTCCAGGACTTCTGGCTGGACGCAGGCTGAGCGGAGGAGTGACAGGAGGCAAGAGTGGCCCACATCTGCAGAGGACTCCCCGAGGACCCTGGCTGTCCATGCCGGTATGACCTCGCAGGACAGAGGGGCTGAGGCAGGGCACCGCCAGCGTGAGGTGCGTCCCGTGCGGTCCCGGGCCCGGGAAGTGGGCCGAAAGGCAGCCCCCGTGTCTGAGCACAGGGCCTGCCGTGCCCGGGGAATGGGCGTGCCGGACGCAGTCTGTGTCTTGGGGAGCAGTCTGGGGCCTCGGGGCGTGTGGATCGGCCCTTGGGGTCTGTAAGCATGGGGCCCGGCTCTGCCACCACAGCTAAGCACCTGGAGCGCCCTGCGGCCAGTGGGGACGTGCTTCTCACGGCCGGGGCATGCTTCCGTTTGCACGAGGAGGCCTCCGTGACCTCTACCCTGTATTCCCGGCCCTTTCCCCCACTGCGCTGCTGGGGCACAGGATGGCAAAACTTTTGAAAAACTGGGTTTCAACCCAAAACCATGCTTCCAAAGTATGGAAATGAGCTGTCTGCACACTTGGTCAGCAGCAGGCATCCCCTAGAAAGTGCCCTGGGCTGGGCGTATCTGGTTGGCAGGGGCAAGCATGACACGGGGACCCGAGATGCCCTGGGGGATCCCCGGCTGCTGGCTGGCCAGCGGCCCCGCGGCTGAGAGCTCAGGCCTCTCCCGACCTTTGGAGGCTACGCTCCCTGCTCAGGACCCCAGGCTGCGGGGCCGCTGCGTGAGTCCTGCTATCAGCAGAGCCCATGTGGCACAGGGAGGCTACCTGAATCCCGATGGAGGAGTGTCTGCTCTTGAGGAAGTCCTCGGCCTTGGACACCAGGACTGCCTTGTCGCTGGTCCGCACGGAGCTGCTCTGGCCCTCGGAGGCGAGGCGCTGGGCTGCGGCTGTCTCCAGGGCAAGGCTCATGGCCTTGTTGCTGTCCAGACTGTCTGTGGAGTTGTAGAGGCTGCGGCTGTCCTGGGGCCACGGGGACACCCGCTGGGCACGGCTGTCCTGGTAGGCGTCCTGCGTGGACTCTGTGCTGCTCTGCGCGGTCACCGAGATCAGGGGCTTGGAGGTGGTGCGCGGGGGGACGGGCGGCGGCGTTTTCTTGTAGTTCGCGTAGGAGATGGCTGTAAGGAGAGTCAGTGTGCGTCAGCAGACGCGGCCTCCCTCCCGGGGCACCCCTCACTGCCACGACCCACGAGCCTTCTCAGAGATGGTCCACGTGGACAGACTCACAGTGGGAGATTGGGAAGCCCCCCGAATGCTGTGAGAGCGACCCCCGGGGCAAACTCGGCTCAGCAGGATGGACAGCAGCCGCGAGACCGTGTCCACGCAGGGGAGCGCCCCGGGCAATGCTCACGGCGAAGAGCGGGGCCTACTCCACTGTATGCGGGCAAGGCGGGGTATTTATAAGGAGACCCTGTGTGTGAGAAAAAGGTCAGACCGCTCCTCACTGAGGGACGACAGGGTGACTCTTGTCTCTTCTGCTTCTCTGCATGTTCCCCAAAGGCTTATGATGAGTAGGTGTTATTTTTTTAAAGGAAAAGCACAGAACGTGAGAATCAGACCACTTGCTCCCTGTAAGGACACGCTTCCTGGGTCTACAGCGCAGACGGTGGTGAAAAGGGACCCTGGCTCTCCAAACACGCACCGGCCAGCCCTCTCACCCTGCACCTGCCCGTGGCCCGCCGGCCCGCTGCCTCCCGCCCGCACTCACTCCCAACCGCAGTCAATGCCCGCGAGGGACAAAAAGTGCGTCTGGACGTGAAGCCACTTAAATGTCTCTTTAAAGGTCACCCCAAAGTCATTAAGCATATCTGCCAGACTCTGGGTGTTATACGTATTTTTCCAGCAAGATGAACGATGCCGTTTTGACAGGAATGTGTTTACCGTTGCAGTTAATGGTTTTCCTTTGTCTGGAAGAACTCACCCAAGGGCTTCTGCAAGGGACGCCTGCAGCACGACCACCACCACGACCAGGCACAAACTCTGCCCCCGGGCCGCAGGCGAGCGAGGACCCCTGTGTCGTCTGCATGCCCACACCTGCACGTGCGCCTCTCGGGCGGGGGCTCAGCCTCTTTGGGAGGACAGACTGGGCGAGGCTCCCCCGCGAATTTCAGAAGCTGCCCCGGACTGGTGTCCTGCTGCGGCCCAGGGAGCACGCCATGTCCGCTCTTCTGTTCTGGGGACTTCCACGCGCTTTCCCGTTTCCTGCCATCTCCCCTCGTGACGGGGTAACCTGTGCCAATGGTTCTCCTAATAGATAAGACCTCAAGTGTCATTCCAAACAGGAATTCCAAACAGAAAACAGAATGAGTTTGTCGCATCAGGATGACCTGAGTTGGAAGGCATCAAAGCTGCACGTGAAAATTTGCGCCGTGGACACATTTTGAAACCGCTGCGTCGGAAGAGACTCGGGAAGGTGGGGACAGATGGAGGAGACGGCTTTTGTGCGCACAGGCTTCCAACTCTGCACCAGAGAAACATCGGAAATCACCTTTTTTACTTTAAAGATTTTTCTTTCCCTTGCACTAGACCTCAGAAGCTGGCAGACCCCTTGCTCTGCTGGACTCGGCCCCCTTCCCCACTCACCACCGGCCTCTGAAGCCCACCCTCGTGGATCCCGCCATGCTGGGTCCCGGATCTGTAGGGATCCACCGGATGGTCTGTACGGGACTTGGCACATCAGGTGGGGGTCTGCGGAGTGCAGGACGGGCCACTGTGGGGCTGCAGCCAGAGAAACCCGCAGAGGGGTGCCCCGGCCCGTGGTCGGCTGTGCCCCACCTCAGAGCTGCTAGGAAGCCCCTTCCTCCTGCCCTCTGGCTTTTGCCTGGCCCAACAGCAGGGCTCCTACTTCGCCTCAGTGTTTAGAGCCCTGCCACCCACAGTCATCGTCCCCTATGACTGACATCTGGCTCAGCGTTCAGGGAGGAACAACGGCCTCAGCTGCATCCTCTGTGTGCAGGTGCTCGCCTGCCTTGGCTGGTCATCTCCCCACGATCTAGTCCTCTCTTTACAGACTCCTGCAACAGGTGGCCGGGGGCCAATCCCCGGGGTACAGGGACTGTCCCCACCTCATTCTCCTGTACCCTCCCTGCCGCCCTCTCCTGTGCAGCCCTGGGGACTCTGACCTGGGGAGTGTCAGACCCTCCCATTGCATACTTCTGTGGGTCAGCTCTGGGTGCTCTGCTGGGGCGATTGATCACACCTCCTCTTTCCCCAGGGGGCCTTGGCAGGGTCTGGAGGACATTCTTGGTGTTGTCACTGCTGGGGGGGATCCCCCGGTATCCAGTAGGTGCCCCCGGTATCCAGTAGGAAGAGATCAGAAGAGCCACCAAACCCTGTCCAGGGCACAGCACAGCCCCCTGGTCCCCCTGAAGAGCTACCCAGCTCAGAAGGTCATCGTGCTGAGGCTGGAGAGAGAGGTCAGGGAATCATGTCACCTCTCTGGGGGGACTCCTTGGCTCCTCGGGGAGAGGAAGGGACATGCGTGTAGGCAGATTGTCCTGCAATAGCTTGTAGCTCTTCCGGTCTGGTCATCAGCTTCGGACATTCCTTCTTTCCTAGTCTGGACGAGGGTCACCGTCCATGGTGTGTTTCTCTCTCTTCTGCAAGACTTGCTTCTCCCCCAGCTTCTCTGAATTCTACTCACGGTGTCAGCGTACACAGCGCAGACACCCGAACACAGGGACTGACTGGGGAAAGCTGTGACGAAAGTGTGCTGAAGGAGGAGCTCACGCGGCCACACGGAAGCTGACCCTTCTGGCATCACTGCTCAGGCAAGCGAGTCCTGCTCCCCGAGGACCCGTCCTTGGATGCTCCAGAGCAGCAGCAGGTAAGCCGGGTGCTGGGCACACTCCGCGTGGCAGGCCCGCCACACAGGGAGCTCCCGGGCGGAAACACCACTTCTGAAGGGACGTCACGTCTCGGCGGTGGCAGGGTGACCAGGCAGGCAGCCGAGAAATACAGGAACACAAAGAAGTCACTTCTGCCGGCTAACATGACTGTACAGCGCTTAGCCCCGTGGAGAGGAGGCGAAAGGCACTCAGGAAAATACCAAACCGGCCTGGTCCCCCCGCCAGTGCACTCCGCAGCGAAGGACGGCGTGTGCGTCTCAAGGACCAGGACACGTCGAGGGCGCGCAGAGCAGACACACCTTCCGGACCCCAGTTCCAGCAGGGTCACCCCTCCACAGCCGTCCGCAAACATCTCCCCTCCCCCCGTGCACGACGATAACTCTCCCGAGTGCACTTGGTACAACGAACTTCCCGCGTGGATACTCCGTACGTAGGGACGACATGACACGTGTCCAGTTATCTCCATGATCACAGCAACGCTAGCATCATGTCTTCTCGCCCTACAGCGCATTCGCTACAGGGTGATGACATGAGTTCGGAAATCGACTTCTTTACAAAGGCAGCAGAACAACATTCTTTCCTGCGAAACGGATGGAAACTGGGCAATGCTCAGCATGCGTCAGGGACAACACACGTCACTCAGGCCCGGATGGTGCGGCGGAGTGACCTCTTCTGCGGGGGTGAGAGACAGATGCTGTCTTCGTGCCGTGCCCGCATTTAGTAACCACTGCAGGGGCGCGTGGTCTGACGCCATCAGTGGGGCCTGTGGGAGAGGGCACACACGGGAGACCCTCTTGTCTGGAAGACAGATGTCCTCCTGCGTGCCAGCGAAGCCCAAGCACCCCCGTGTTCATCCAGGCTGCTCCGGTCCCTACTAAACCTTGCAGGAAGTGTGTCCAAACAGAAGCTTTTCCTACTGCTTGAAGAAATCCGCTGCCTGCACAACCATTACCTTCCCCGCCAAACACTGGAGGACATTGTGCAGCAGCACGGAGCCAGCTGGAGGCGTTGCTATGAACGCCGTGACTGGGGACACCCAGAGCTGCCGCCGGAGGGGCTGCGGGGACCTTGCATGTCTGCTGCACGGGCACCCGGGCACCTGGCGGCCGTCCTCTGTCACCATCGTACTGTGAGATCCACTGGCTCCGCTCAACGTTTGTGTGGAGCCCAAGACGCTGGCTCCTTCCGCTCGCTCGTAGCCAAACCGAAGAGAAGGGCAGAAGGGCCAGTGTCCACACCCGAGCCTCCCAACAGCCCAAGAGAGCATGACCCAGGGCTCCAGGAGAGCTTTCGGGAGGAGATGGGCTGGGGCTGAGTCCTGGAGACCGGACATGGCCCGCGGCGTGGGGGACGGCGTGGCGGGTCGGGCCGGGCGTGGGGGTTAATCTGCGGGGACACACGGTGCGGGATACCGGTCGCAGTGCCCGTGGGACGGGGGGTCTGAAATCAGTGGGCCAGGGTCTACTGAGGAGATGTGGCCCCTTTAAAAGATGCTCTGAGCTTGCCTGATTCTCCCCAGTGCTTGGAGGCTCTTACTCAGGCATAAGGGGACAGAGTACACCAGCTTTCTAGGGAGGCCATGTTGTTTGTTTTTAAGCGTCATAGAGTTTTCTTCAAATTATTTACTTTCTGGGAAAACATCAAATGGACCTTCTGCCGCTCTTTCTTCCCCCAAATGGGAGAAAATTCTGGAGTGTCCACACAGTTGCTCTGGTTCGTTTTAGTCGTTCGGTGTCTTTGCCGTTTTATCATGTGTACCTTCCAGGACACGACGCTCCTGGTCTGATGTCCCACACCCACGGGGGCTGACGAGTCCTAGGGAAGGGAGTTCTGTACATTTCCTTCTGGTTCCAACAGCCCTGAACGGACCCTTCCCTGCTTCCAACATAAAACGAAGTAACTGGGATCACAGACAAATGAAATCCTCTCTGCCCCAGTCTGCTCATCCGTAAAAGGGACATACTCAGGATGTCTCTTTATCTGTCCTCCCGGGGGTGGGAGATACAGCCTGGGGACGGGCAGCTGCTACGGCATGGGCCACGTGGAACCCTCCCTGTGCCCGTCCTCCAGGAGGAGTAACCCGCTCGCAGCAAGTGCGCACCGGGCGGCGCCCGCCATCTACTCCCCCTCGCCTCCTGGGCGTTTCTGAGTCTCTCCGCGGCGGATCCCCGGGGAGCGCGTCACACGGCCACGACCGGGTGGCCCCGGGCCCGCATGTCACACTCGGTGCCTCCCTGAGCCGCAGACAACCGCGCCGAGTCCGTGGCAGTTGGACTTCCATTTCCCAGATGAGAGAACGGGTCCGAACGGGTTCAGACATGGGCCTCGGGTCAGCCGGGCAGCAGGACGGGGAGCTCGGGGCACTCCAGGTGTCGCTTAGGAGGGTTCTTTCTGGCCCTGCGCTGAGCTGATTTCTCATGGCTGGCCCTGACCCTATTCCTCCTTGCCCGCTGCAAAGTAAGTGAAAGGACCGCTCGTCGTTTCAGCAAGAATCTCCTCTTCTACGATCAGTTCCAAGCTTCCTGGACAACGGGAGTAAATGAAGTGCGTCCGGCGGGTTGCGCGAGGGCTGAGCGCTCCTGGGGTTGCGGTGCACAGGACGAAACGAACTGCAGTTCTCTCGATTCCTCACGTGACGGAAACCACTGAAACCATTTGGGGACAAAGGCCTCCTAATATTTGCTTGCTCATCTAACGAGACACTTCCTCGGTTCACAGGAGGCTCAGAAGGGACCTGGAGGGCTGCCTTACCGCGCCGTGGGAGCGGGCGACGGGTCGGGCGCGCTTCCCTCTGCCAGTCGGCCGCCTCTGGAGAGGAAACTCCTCCTGGGAAGTGTCGCTTCTGTTTCAGCCGAATAACCCAATAACCGAATAACCGGTGCCGGAAGCCCGTCCCTTCCCAGCGCGGGGAGAGGGGAGGACGCCGCCGCTCGGTTAGCTCGAGACTAGCCTTCCCCCGGGACAGACCCAGACCGGCCCGCAGAAGTGCGCTCTCCGGGCTTGAACACGAATGGGAAAAAGCCCTCGACCGGGTTGACAAGACGTCTGTTTACACCAGGGTGTTTCGGAAACAGCTAACAGCTCGTTGGTGAACACTAAGTCCAAGCACTGCATTATTTTGGACACAGACACCTGCACTGGGTCTTCCAGAAACCCTAGGACACAGAAGCAGGTCGGCGGTGTCCTCGGTTGCACGCGGCGTGGAAGGCTTGGGAACCCTGCAGCCTCGCGGCTGGCGTTGGCATGGTCAGCCCATGTCATGGCGTCTGCTGGGCTCTGGGACCTGCTCAGGGACAGTGCCTCCCCGGGGCTGCCCTGCAGAGCGGCAGGCTCCCTGGAGACGGCCAGGATGGCCAGCTCAAGGTGTAAAGGTTAGTTACACCTTCTGGTGGAAGGTTTGAGGATCTCCCATCGAGTCACCCACGTCTCCTCAGAGGGAGATACGTGCACGGTCGGGGCAGGGGGGAGGACACATCTTTTTAAGCCCCTGAAAATGCTTATTGTCCACGTGGTCCACGTGATTCTGTTCGCAATGGCCCCACCATAATTCCAACACAGATTTAATAGACATAAACGATACTTAGGGTTTTGAGAATAATAAATACCATGTAAGTTAAAGAAACATTTAGAAATACCCATAAAAACTTCCAGTCACACAGATATCAGACTTCCTCTCACATGTTAGTATAGGAGTTGAGACGGGATTTGTATTTTAAAATATAAGATACACATTTGATATACGTCTTGACTGTACCCACTTTCTCTTGGGGGTCCCAGGTCTATATGACATGGTCCCCCATGGGATTCTGAATGGGACGTTTATAGCAGAACAACAAATCACATTTATATTCCTGGTTAAATGAATGCTTTTGAGTTTTAGAATTTAAAAAGTGTCAGCTGTCAGCGTCCAATAAATTAAAACGGCAACACACCAACTATTTTAGGTAAATAAAATAATGTTGAGACAGAATTTTTGAAAAACTGATGTAAATCAGTGTTTTCACTGATTCGTCATTCTGCTCCTGTGACAAATATTTGTTGGTACCTGTGATCTTGTGGGGCAGAATCGTGTCTCCCCTAATGGAATTCCTAAATGGGATTAGAAACTTGGAACTACAGTAAAGAAATAATTTAAAATGATCATTTGATCATATTATTTTGCTGTTAAGAATTAAAATAAACAATTAAGGAAATCATTTTATATATTCAAGAAAAACATTCATATTCAGTGGCTAGTTTGGAGATAATAATTGTCTTAATTCTGTGTATGTGAATACACAATTAGAATATAGTCACCAGAGCTAATACTAATTACAGGCGTTGTTATCTATCATTTTCTATATGCATATCAGGCAAACCTTAAATGCAACTGAAAACTGAAAATTTAATTTAGCAATATAATGTTACTGAATTCTCTGCCAACAGAGAAAATTTTCTAAATAATCACTTAAGATTTATTTAAATATCAGTGATCAAATAAGAATTTTGAAATAAAAGTGAAATAATTATTTAACTTAATATCTTAAGGTGTCTGAAGATCTGTTTTTTTTAAATTGAGTTCAGGCATAAGCATCCTTTTGGTTTTAAAAGCCCATCATGGGTTTCTTTTACTGTGTGTAAACCACAACGGAAATCTCTGGTGGCTGTTCCAGTGGCTTCCTCGTTACAGGGAGGGAGATTCCTATAGACTGTGGACTTGGGGAAACAGACTGAGGTTTCAGACGGGAGGTGACTGGAGGGTTGGATGAGCCCCGTGATGGGCACTAAGGAGGGCACGGACTGCACGGAGCACTGGGTGTTACACGCAAACAATGAATCATTGAGCACGGCATCAGAAACTAATGATGGACCGTATGGTGACTAACATGACATCATAAAAAAAAAAAACAAACCATATACAGCTGTGTCTTCTACTCCAATTGCAAAGTTGGTTTGGGTTTTGTTTGTGTTCCCGGGATCAGAGCAACTGGTGAGACTCACCCGCAAACCCCAGGATCCAGGGAAGGAGGCAGCTCAGCTCAGTAAACTCAATATACTCAGTATATTGAGTATATATTGAGTATACTCAGAGTATACTCAAGCTCAGCTCTTGAGTATACTTGGTGCCAACATATGCCTCTGTGCCATCAAGAAAAGGTTAGTTACACGATCTAAGATGGAAGGAACCATGCACAGAATCCAGTTTTGGAAGATTTCTGTAAAAACTGCATTAAGTGAAGGTAGTGAGGCCTGAGGGGAATTGTCTCAGGTCGATGAGCTCTTCCCGCCCAGAGGCGAGTGCGCGGGGCTGGGAAGAAGCATGTGAAAACGGTACTTTCCCAGATGTATGTGGGGTGGAGAGAGCCTCATCTGGAAACCCTTTCTGAAGAACTACCCAGAGCCCTGGGTCGAGAGAGCTGCAACTGGGAGCGGGTAAGAGAGGCTGCCATGGCCGACCGCACCGCCAGCAGCCACATAAATGACCTAGCTTCTGAAATACCTCAGTCTCTGAGCATCAGTTAAAAACCAGCTCCTGCGTTAATGCCAGCTGAGTCTCCAGTGTCTGACAGTCCCGCACGGTGACAGGTCCACAGGCGGGGAGCACGGCCTATGGGGCTTCTGCCTCCCTGGACAGCCCTGGGCTAGAACACTCTCGCCCTGCACAGTGGCGTGAGTACGTATGCACCGCCTGTTCCGCAGACGACACAGAGCACGCAAGCTGGTCCCTAGGACTTGCCTCTACGTCTTCAGAGGGTTGGGTAACGGATCTATGGAGGGAGAATCTGGAGGAACACACTTGATTTGAGATCCGTTAGCTTGAATGAGATGAAACCAAGAGCCGGCCAGTCTCGTTGTTCCATGCTCCTGGGTCATCTCTGAAGCAGACACGGGTATTTTAAGTCCGTGCCTGGTAAGCCATCCACACCTGGTCTTCTGGACACTGTTTCTGAAAGCAAGGCTCGCTAGGCATTCGCAAGCCAAAAAGGAAATTTAAAAATTAGCACTCCATCACAGAGAGCACAAATCCGTGATCAAGATGAAATGTGTTTCCAACGGCAGGTGTCACCGCTCTGTTTGGATGTGAGAGCCACACTTAAACTCGCTGCCCTCTGTTAATTAGAGCTTCAAAGATAATGGCATAGAAGGAATTACAGCAATCAAGCCCATGAATGTCTAAGGGACGGCCTGCGTGGTGGAGAAACCGAACTTCGAAGGTGAGAGACTCAACATAAGAGACGAAAGTCGTGCCGACGCCTGAGTTAATGTTAGTCTCAGGGCATCAGCGTAGTCCAACAGGACCCAGGGGCCACATCCCGTGGCCAGACACAGGACCGTCTCCCCAAAGTTACAGAGAACGAGACAGGCCGTCCAAGTCCTGGGCAGCACGAATGGGTGGGCAGCAAAGACATCTATTTCCAACGTGTTAACTAGCAAGAGACCACAGTGTAAGCGGCATTTAGCATCTTGTGGACGGTAAAACAGTCGCGACAGCTGCTCAAGACACTTCCTGTTCTCCTTCTAAATATTTAAAACTCGCATTACATAACAAGAGCGTGGATTTTCCAAAGAAAACGTGTGTGTGTTTAGTTTCAGTGGCACGTTTACTGGTGACGGGCATTCAAGCTGTGCCAGGGTTACAGTCTTGCCCTCAAACTTCGGGGAGGGGGCGACATCGTGGATCCTCACACGTGGCAAATGGAGTGTGTGGACGATGATCTCTGTAAGTTAACGTACCAGGAGTCGCCACGGTCTTCTTGTTCGTGGAAAAGAAAACAATCTTCCATGAAGAAATTAGCAGGTCAATCAGGCAAATGCTGCTTGCAAGGGGGAAGCCACACCTAACGCCCGACTTACCTGCCCTCCTGATGCTCGGAGTCCCACGATCGCTTCTCCGCACAGTCCCATGAGGACGCTGCAAGGCCTACCCCATGGTAGGCATGACATTGCCATCATCTCAAGGTGACTGTGACAGGAAATACGGTCATCGACCCCGAAGCCAGGGCTGACCATTGACATGCACCTTCGGTGTGTTCCAGGGAGAGTGACCGGTCGGGTGGCTGTGCCCGTAGATCTGAGCTCCCCAGCTGAAGGCTTCTCTGCGGACCTCCAGAGCCTGTGGGAACTGACGGGCACTAGTGGTGTCACCAGCCAGGCAGGAGCAATGCGTGTGGCCGGGAAGCTGGTGGCACTCTGGGAGCACAGAGGGATGGTGGTGATGGGTGCCGTCCAGGCCATCGGGAGCTGGGACATCTGCAGAAGAAGCCCTGCTCCTGACCGACTCACAGACAAGGAACACGGACAAAGCAAACATGAGGCGGTCTGGGAGCGCCTGCTCTGTCCTCGTCGATGACACGTCGGCTCCAAGTCCCCCGCAGGACCGGTGCTGGAGACACTGCGGAGAAGGGCTCAGTACAGCCCTCCGTCCGCTGCAGGGCCCCAGGCGAAGGTCATGTGGCAGGAAACTGCCCCCGAGTCAACAGGGAGAAGGACCTGGAGAGAAGAACAGGCGAGGGAGGACGCCCACCGGCCACAGCGGGAAGTTACCGCGCCCACTTGGGCCTGCCGGCCGGCTCCCACACCTGCATTCTGACCCCACCCTTCATTAGAGAGGGCCCGACCCTCTGACCCCGAGTCCTGGAGCTAGAGAAGCACAATTCCCGCTCCGGGGTGAGCCCAGACACACCCTGCCGGGGCCCCAGGCGAGGTCGGCTCGGTGACAGGTGCGTCCCTGACGTGTGAGCCTCTCCTGGACCTTGCTAGGTGTCCTGAACATTAGAGAAACACCTGTTCTCCTGTCCCTGTGTGCCCGGTGCCTGTGCCCTACCCGGGGTGCGGGCAGCACACCAAACCTAGTCAATTATTAAAATATCCATTAGGGGGCGCCTGGGGGCCCCGTTGGTGAGGCATCTGCCTCCGGCTCAGGTCATGATCCCGGGGTCCTGGCATCGAGTCCTGCATGGGGCTCCCTGCCCAGCAGAGAGTCTGCTTCTCCTTCTCCCCCTGCTTGTGCGCGCCCCCCCCCCCCCCCCGTCGAACAAATAAATAAAATCTTAAAAAAACAAAAACACACATTATGTTCTAAGGGGACAGACAGGATGGACTGAAGACAGACTCCAAGCATGCCTTCAGTAAAGTGTCTGAAAAGCACCACCCTGTGTACACGCCCAGCCGGGATTCTGCCTAAGCGCGCCGTGTGGTTTGAGAGCCCGTCAGGCCCGGGGGCGTGCGAGGGCTAAAACACTGAACGGAAGCGCCACGTCCTCAACACCACCCCTGCCTGTTAGCGAAAGGCTAGAAGCGAGAGCAGCCGAGTTCTCCAAGGAGGGGTGGTGCCAGCAGGCATTTGGGGCTGGGCAGACCGGGCCCCGCGGCGTTCCGGCCTGGTAGGGCGGGCCTCTTCGGAGAAGCCCCGGGGACGCGGGGCCCCGCTAGCTTAGAAGCTAACCCCCACGGAGCACAAGCTGTCCCGCAGCCGGGCGGGGACCTCCCCGTGCCGTGCCCCTCGGGGGAAAGGCTGCACTCCTTCCGGGGGCTGTGCCTGTGTTCGCAGTGCATAGGGACAGTGGAGCGATCTGCCGGGGCCGCGGGAGGCCGGGACCCCAGGCTAGAGAGGGACGGCCATGGCAGACCATTTGCAGGGGGAACGGTGTCCTGCCTGCCATGGCGAAAATGTCCCAGCTGGGGCCTCCGGGTCTACGCCGGGGCGTCACCTCTCTGGGGAGGCACTGGAGGCCTGCCGGGGGCCGGGGAGCTGGGAGCCTCGAGCCAGAGTGCGAGCCGGGCCAAAAGCTGCCATTCCCACGCCGCCGAGGATTCTGGCCCCTCGTGACCTTTCCAGGACCACTGATGTGGCCGCACGCGATTGCACTGGCCCGAGGGCCGCCCCTGAAGACGCGTCCCGTCAGTGGAACAGCCTCTCTCAGCCGCACACGCGTGTCCCCGGCTCCGCCGACAGGATCAGAAAAAGATGGGGTTGGAGTGTTCGCAGGGTCTGCCGACCCACCTACCCCAGAACAGACCTTGGGCTGAGCACTTGAGACAAGGAGCGCCTTTCTTTGTTGGCGCTGGTCCCCAGAATACTCGCCCTGCGATCCCGAAACCACGCGGAGCGCAGACTGTCTTGCTCTGGATGCTGGAGACGCGCCCTTGAGGCACCCAGGCGAGTTCCAACGTCTGCACTTGCCCCCATCTCTGCCGCAGGGACCCGGCGCCACGCTCTGCCCTCCGAGCCCCGGAAATGCGGCTGTAGACCCTCCGAGGCCCTCGAACAGCAGGGTCCCGTCCCTTGAGTGGCCCCACGTGCCACAGAAATTCATCTTCTTCTAGTAGCATTCGCCAGAAGGCGCGTCTTTTAGGAATCCTCTCACAGAGGCGGTTCAACCCGGTCTGCAAGAAGGAGCAGGCAGGAACTCCTGTCCCCGCAGTCAGGGTCTCAGCGCTCAGCTCACGCTGCAAATACTCAGCCAAGAGCCCTGGCCGTTCTACGAACCGTAGAACATCGTGAACGAACTCGTAAGGCCAAGCAGGAATGAAATGCTAACTAGAAGGTCTCGGAAGAGAAGTTGTGAACGTTGTATTTATCGATGTGCACACGTGTGTGGAGCCCCTCAGCCTGTCCTGCGCTGCTCCCTCTCGTGGTACAACACACCTCACTGGGGTTTTATAGGGGTTCGGCGCGGAAGAAGTCCTTGCGGATCGGATTCGGCTGATGGCGTGTCGCTGATCAGAGTGGAGGCAGATGAATGGCGTCCCATGAACCAGGACGCTGACCAGGAAGACGCCGAGGCTCTGTCACAGGAGGAGACAGCTGAAGGAGCCCGAGTGTGAGCTTCCCCTTGGCCCCTGTGGGGTCGGTCGCCGCTCGGGAGCTCAGCGGACCTGGGGTTGCTCCAACGATGAGGTTTCTGCGCTTTAGCTAAAGAATTGTTTCCTTCCTCGGTATCCTGTTTATGCCCACTGTAACATCTGATATGACCCGTCCTCTCTCCCTCCTCGCGTTCCTCCTCGGCAGCCAAAGAATTACAAAGAGACCAACAGAGGGATAAAAGCACCCGAGATCAGTCCACTGGGATCTTCCACTTGTTTCTTAGGGTTCGAAAGCGCAGCATCTCCATGGCCACGGTAGCGTGAAATAAAGCCCGTCCTATGCCCCTGACACGTAGGAATAATACACATTTCTACATTCCACGTGACGATTTCCTCACCACGCGCGACTCCCACCTGTCAGCAGAAATACGAACCCCACAGTCCACGTCCCTAACCCCATGCCAGCTCACGGGGATGGAGAGTGAGTGTGTGCACACACGTGTGGGCCTGTGTGTGAGAGCGTGTGAGACAGTGTGCGTGCGTGCACGCGTGTGTGAGACAGTGCGAGTGTGAGTGTGCAGCATTTTCGGTGTTTGACGGTAGTTGAAGTTAAGCTCCAAGTACTCCACCTGGTTCCACCCTTTCCTCCAAACTCAGGACTGTTCCATGGCCAGACTCACTGCGTGTGGCCTAATCCTGCTCCTAAAAATAAACAGTATGGCCGGCACTCACTCAAAGTCTGAATTTTGAGCAGCTCCGGCGTCTTCGTGCAGGCGGAAGGAAGGCAGTGCTGGAATTTTTCTTCGCTTGCAGAAACGTTTTTGAGATATGTGTGTTTCGCTTTGGCCATCTTGAATTTGAGAGAAAGGCAGGCTCCCTACCTGTGCGGGGAACGAGGATTCAGCTGGGAAGGGCCGCAGGCAAGGACTCCGTGGCTGGGGCCGCGGAATGCCTCTGCCCAGGGTGTGCGCAGACATCGTCCAGGGAGATGGCCCCACCTGGTCTCCACTGCAGTAAGTCTTCGGGGCATCCCCTGCCCCTCTTCTTCCTACGGTCCTTCCCATGGCAAGCCGGCTCTGGGCTCCTCTTATTGAGGTTTCCTCGGCGGAAGCCAGCTCCAGGGTAACCTCAGCTGGACGCTTGTGACAGCCTGGACTCGACAGAGAGAGGGTCCGGCAGTCCGGGAGGGGTGGGACGAGAGCAGAGTCTGCAGAGGATGGTGGTGGGAGCCAGAGACAGGGTCTGTGGGCCTCTGGGAGCTGCAGTCCTGATGAGGCCCCGTGAGGCCGGGAGACTCGGGGGGCCCTGCGGAAGGGACACGGACATCTTGGGCAGCGGCAGCAGGTTTCTGGGGGCCTTCCTGCCATGTGCGGGTGCAGGCCTCACCAAGCCCTGGGCTCACCCCAAAATGACAGAGGCTGAGTCTCTCGATGTACCAGGCAGGAGGGTGAGGCACTCAGAACGGGGGTGGGATGCTGGTCGGAGAAAGTAAATTATGGGGTTCTATCTTGCAGTTCTGCTGTGGACAGTCGGGGCAGCAGCCCGTGGACATGCAAGGCCGTGGGAGCTGGTGAGTGGGGACCGTCCACAGAGGCAAACGGAAAAGAAGAAAAGCCCAACTGGGTCATAGCCAAGCACAGGGGAGTTTAAATATTGAATTTAAAATATTAAGTCAGTAAACCATTCCTGTGAATGGATCTGAATATTTTATAGACTGTAGATTCTCAAGTCAATTATTCATGCATTCAGCAAATATTTATGGAGTCCCATACTGTGTCGGAGTAGAGGAGGCGTTCGGGGAACTAAATTCTTCTGGACTGTTCCCCCAATGCCTGGTCGTGACCTTCAGTCAATCCTCTGAACTCTATTAACTCAAGATAAATGAGGTCCTATCACAGCAGGTTTGTGACTGCTTCGGGCAGGACATCCCAGCCTGGCAACACCAGCGCTGTTTGGGAATAATCGTGGGGTGTGTTTCCAGCGGGTTTCATTGGAGCTGGTGGGTTCAGACTGGTCATGTTGCTGGAGAGGCTGCTGTAAGCAGCTCCCCATGGAGGACAGCCACCACGAGCAAACCGTGGGCTTCCTGGTGCCACGTCCCTGCTGTCACACTGCTGGTGGTCTGAGACCCCGGGAAGAGGCATGTTCCCTGGGACAGCAGTGTCACGGGGGGCGGGGTGTCCCAGATCAAGAACCCTCGGGAGACACATTACCCTGCTATCGTGTGTGCATGTGGGAAGCTCATCCCAGAGCACAGTCCATGTGCGTCCGACAGGTCCTTCCCGCCCCGAGGCATGCAAGGCAATTCACAAGTGATGAATTCAAGCCCCTTCTATGTGTGGACACTGCTCTGGGGGGTTCTGATTGCACGTTTGAACATTTGTAACTGGTGCCCGTTCTCACGGCCCTCACATCCCAGTAGAGGAAGGCAACACACAAGTAAAGATTAAAGTAATTCCTGATCTCTATGAGAAAACCCAATACTGTAAATATGGGTCACTGCACTTGGCTGTAGGAAGAGAAATCTCACTGTGATGCCAGCCGGCAGGAGCCTGTGCTCCTAACTCTTCTGTGTGCTATGACTCCTCGGTGGTTTGGTAGAACCTACAGCCTCCTTCTCAAAGTCAGGGTTTAACCACAAAAAATAAAGTGCAGATGATTAAAAACCTTACACTGAACAGCAGTTACCAAAATAGTCAATGTCTTTGAGACACAGATGTGTGTATTACTGCTGCAAATGATGAGCTCTAACAGCAGGACAGAGGAGCACAGTCGCTTCCGAGCCCAGTGCACTCAAGGGATGTTTTGAAAGGGATGTTCATCAAGAACCAAGTGGCGGTCACTCTCTGGAGTTCCACACTCAATGAAGTCATGGACGCGGCCCTCGTGAGTGTGCCCTGTTGCCCACATCCATAACCAAAGCGATTCTTACGGTCAGACATTCGTAAAAATAAAGATTCACTTTTTAACCCATCATTGTTCATGCATCCCTGACTCTTGACTGTATTAGGGAGCCCTGGACTCCAGGCTGGGACCTCAATTTCAGAGCAGGTGACCTCTGCTGAGAGACTGTCTGTATTTCTCACCAGTTCCCTGCAGGGTGTGAGCTGCCGACTCATCCAGGAGAGCGAGGACGTCTCATCCCCAGAGCCACGCTTTGACCCTGCAGACTTCCGCGGTCCCAACCGCCTGTGCTGGGATGAGCCCCGTGACCGCAGGCTGTGTGGCTGCTGAGTCTCCGGTCCCCTGCTGTTGCTGGTCACTGCCGGGTCACCTCTGAAGTCTGACCTCTCCCTCCCTTCTCTGTGGGGCTTTTCTGGCACTCACCATGGTCGTCCTTTTTCTAAAAGAGAGTTTGCAGAGTTTTGTCTGCCTTCTGGCTCCACTCACTCCTGACAGGTCTGGTGGACCCGTCCCCCTACCACGTGTGGTCTGGTAGCAAAATGCTGATTTCCCAATAATTTGCAGAGTCAGGCAGGACGAATTCTCTCCTGCCCATAGGAGGGTCAGCTTTGTGTTCTAGTCAGGCTTTCAACTGCTTGGATGTGGTCCACCCAGGTGAAGGAGGGCAGTCTGCTTTCTCAATCCTATTGATCTAAACATTCACTCAGCAGAAAGAAAGCAAACCTTGCAGAAACATCCATGATTGTGTTTGACTAAATATCTGGCCCACTCAGGCTGACACACAGCCAGTGATCCTAGGTGAGATTTTCCAACATTCCTCAGAATGACAATGCTTTCGTCCTCTATCACCAACGCAGAGCAGAAGCCCGCCAGCCACTTGCAACACAATGGGAAGGACGTGGGGGTAGTAAGAGGTCTAATTCTCTCTAATTCTCTTCCACTCACGTGCCATGTTTTAAAGGATTATTTTTGTAAAAGGCTAATTCTCCAGAATCTAGAAATTCCTAACTAGACACCATGTTTGTGTAAGTCCAAATTTGTCGTATGAAGTTGTCTCAAGTGTTTCTTGGAGCCCAGAAGCAAAGAATGAGAATTTGAAGTTACAAAAGTAACAAATGAATTGTAACTTTTAAGTGTGTTTTAAAGACGATATATGTGAAATTATTAAGTCTGCATAATCAATAAACTGAAACGTACGGACAGGAGTTTATGGTCGTGTTCCTCCCATTTCCAGTGTGAGGTTTGTTTTTTTTTTTTAAAAGATTTTTATTTATTTGAGAGATAGAGAGAAAGGAAGAACAAGTGGGAGGAGGGGCAGAAGCAGAAGCAGATGCCCCACTGAGCAGGGAGCCCGATGCGGGCCTCGATCCCTGGACCCAGGGATCACGACCTGAGCCAAAGGCAGAGGCTCCACCGACTGAGCCACCAGGCGCCCCACCAGTGTGAGTTTACGTTCTATGTCATAATAAGGAAAGAAAACTAAAAATTCACTTCCCCAAGGCCCTCAGCCAGTACTTACTATAATATTTACAGGATTTAGGATCATGGCATCATGATCCCATGATGGTAGACAGGAGAATGTCCACACCCCCAGATGTCCACAATCTCGTTCCTGGGCCCCGTGTCACCTTCCATAGCAGAAGGCACGTTGTAGGTGTGATTAGGTTCAGGGTCTGGAGATGGGACCATCCCTGGGTTGAGTGCAGGCCCAATGTCATCCCAGATCAGAGAAGGGAGTGCGGGGACAGAAACGGACCGAGCTGTGGCCGGGGGGCTGAGGAAGGCAGCTGAACCCTAGAGGCCCAAGGTGGTCCTGGAAACTGGAATTATGATGTACACTGAGGGACAAGTTACTATTGAACTATAAACAATAGAATAAATAAAATAAAATAAATTTATGGCTGTTTCCTCTGTCATGCTTCGTATGGATTTTCCCTTTGTTTTAATAACTTCTAGAATCAGTTGTGACATTTGTTGAAAAAACTTTTGACCTCGAGAAAAATCATTATAATCTAATTTTGTAGCATTTTCCTCCATGGTATCAATAATGTTCTCTCCCCAGAAAGATCGGGTGAAATGCATATTTAGACAAGTAAATCTCTCTGATAAGTCATTTCACAGACGAGGAAGAACCCATGTGTGAAATGAAAGTTAGATGTTTTCAAAACCACTTCACTGAAGGACAGGACAGTTCGGTGTGCAGTCTTTCTCCTAATGAGGGACACAGCGTAGGACAGGCGTCTGTGGCCCTGGGTCACCCCGCAGAGCGCGCCGGGCCCCACGTGCGTTCCCCCGGGCCCGAGCAGGAGGCCGTTCCAGCTAATGGCCACGTGCCCTTCAGGGTTCAACACAGCTGCCCTCCAGGCCCCCCAAACAAGCAACACGCGCTGACAGCATCGGTCTATCGGTGTCCAGGGCACGGGCTGCCGAAGCGAGCACCAGCCCGCGGGCCTTTAACCCAGAGAGGCCACCACACGTCCCAGCGTTCGCAACACACTCTCACGCCTCTCTCGGGCCGTTCATGACTCTGGGCTGCGTATTTCATTACCCGCATGCATTTGTTCAAGGGGAGACAACCTAATCCCACCAACTTCTGCTTTTCAAGCTTGCAAAAAGAAACATATTTACATGAATCTTAGGCTTCCAGATAATCACTGTGAGTAAATTTGAAAAGAGTTTTCTTTTTTTTTTTTGGAATTATTTTCAAGAGACCGTTGCAGAACCACAGAAGAAAATCAGTCCGTCCCTCCTTCTTCACACACACGGGCAGCCCCGCACCCGACGACGGCGGTGAGAGGCCAGCGCTGGAGGGCCGCCTTCCGAGTGCGTTAGGACAGAACCACTGCCCGACAGACAGGGAGCCCTGAGCCGACCCGGAAGGTCGGGGGCATTTACGTTCTGGGTAGCTGGAAATTTCTCCCCTCTACCTCTCTACCTTTGTTTTTCTACATTTTTCTAGATGAGGACTTTCCGCTTCTTAGCATTTTTCTGAGTCGTACTAAATGGACGATTGCTGCCTGCTCAGTTACGGAGGACAGGAGCGCACAGCGCTTGGGGTAGAGCGGGACACGGAAGAGTGAGTGAGCGCTCTGCTCTCCCCTTCTTCGGGATGGCATCTGCGCTGGGAATCTCCCCGAGCAGTTTTTGTTTCTTCTCTTAACCGGATTCTCAGACGCCTCCCTGACCCTGGCACGGCCCCACAGCCCCAGCCTGGAGGCAATCTTGACTCCATAACCAGGCCGAGATCCAGGACAAACACGGACTAGAAGTGTGTTTTGTGATTTATCCGGTGCCTACATTTTGTGAACACAACAATGTACTCAGGAAAATGATATGTACATAAATTAGAATTTTAGTCTGGGTTCTGCACTGGTTCTTGCATTATCTGTATGCAAACAGCTTTATTTTTCTTCTCCCATAATGACAGCCCTAAACACAATGAAGTCATTTTCTACTGGGTAATTACGGTCGCAAAGCCTTTCTGAAGACCATCAAAGTGCTCACTTGTCACTGGCTCATGAGAGGCGTTCAACAAACACTGGCGAAGAGATCAGCCAACATCTCTGAAAGTGTGTTTTTTAAAATGCGGGGCTTGTGAAGCTCACCACTTCCCTAAGTTTGAAACGTGGTCATTTCCCACGAGGGGCAGAGCGGGGAAAGGCGATCCGTGACGGCGCCGAGGGTAGGCAGGGACCTCCTGAGACCCGGCACGTAGGAGGAGGGCCAGAGGCTCAGCCCTGCACCCACAAAGCCCGCCGTGATGACGCCTCGGTACCGGCCACCGCCCAGCCCATGTCCACAGAGCACGTCCGTGGCGCTGCCCTCTCCGTCGCTATGGCACCCCGCTGTGGGAACCGGCTCCCCGTGGCCCAGTCCACTTCTTCGGACACCTTAAGGCTTCATGGTCAAAACGGGTCACCAAGCCCCCACGTGGGTGCCACAGAGCCACACAGAAAGACTGCCGAGGGCCCATGCGCCCTTTGAAAACTAGCTGCTAGCTCCCCCCACGAACTGCTCATCGCTACCGCTTCTTCTGAACAGTCAGGAAGTCAATAAGCCTGCGGTCCTGGAGGGCTGGACTCCCAGGGCGAGGCCTGAGCGCAGTTCCTGCTCCTCCCGTGTCCACGCGCGTCCTCCGCACGCTCCTCCCAAAGCGTCCCGACAGCGGGCCCCCTGCTGCCGGCGGGCCGGGGAGACCCCCTTCCTGAGCCCCCTGTCCCGCGCTCGTCCGCCCAACAACGTCTTCGCCATTTTCCCGTACTGGGCCCTTCCCTGCTCGGCCCAGAGGCAGGGGACCTCGCTCCTCAACGCGGCTGCTTTCTGAGCGCCCTGCTCGCCGTGTGCGCAGCCCGGATCGCGCTTCCTACGCACCGTGTTGCGTGGCCTGTCTGGGCTGGGCGGACTCGCCGCGCTACCCAAGCGGGAGCAGAGCCGTGAGCTCTCGCGCACTGATGTGTGGTCCCGGTGGTAACTGTTCCCGGGGTGGACGTGGCTTTCCAGAAGAATGCAAGCACACCGTGACACCGGATCCGCAGAGTGCAAGGACGGTCAGCAGACCCACGCGAGTGACCGACCTGCTCTGAGCATGGAGTCGGGTTTATGAACCGCTCGGACTGGACGCGGCGAGGAGGGAGCCCGGGGTCCGGGCGCGACCCTCAGGTTTGACCGTGACCTAGTGAACCTCGGGCTGAAGTTACGATCACGGTCCGGACGGCAGCGCTTCAGCCTATTTCCTACAGAAACCCTCACGGAGGCCACACCGGATTCTCTTAAAGAAGCTTGGTACTAAGATCGCACCCCAAGCAAAACAGGGGTCAGTCGTGAAAGAAACGTTTCCACACCCACTGCGAGTGTGACGGCGCGCCGAGAGCCACTTGGCAAAGGTACGGAACCTCTGCGGAGTGTCGCTCCCCTGCGCGGAGGCTGCGCTCCTCTGGGAGGACGAGCCCAAACTGGCCCGAACGGCTCTCGCTCTGAGGCCAGGCGGGCGCCTTACCTGCCGTGGACCGGATGGTCGCGGCGGCGCTGGGGGGCGTCGCGGCCGGAACACACTCCTCGTCCTGCGAGTAGCCGGCCTGGATGGCCCGGAGGTAGCTGTGGCTCCTCGTTCGGAAGCAGCCGGGGAGGTCCAGGGCGTCCATGGCCTGCGACTCGGCTTCGCTGAAGACCGACTCACACACCGACTCGAACTGCCCGTTCATCTCCGCCTCGCTCATCTGCAACAACAACGCACAGTCGGTGGCGAGGCCCGGCCGGCGAGCGCAGCCGGGCCCGCCGAGAGCGAGAGAAGACAAAACGCACCCGCGCCCACGCGCTGTCGGTGCAGCGCCGGGCCCGGGAGCCGGGCCACGCGGGTCCGGCTTAGTGGCGTCTTCCTGGGCTGTTCCTTACCAAACACTAAGAACAACCGTCAGTTCCGAGACGCTCCTGAAATTCCGTGTAGCCCACGGAAAGCCTGACGGGTGGCGGCTGGGGTGGCAGGTTTATGAGATGCCACGAGTGTGCGAGGTCAGGGCTCAGACGGCAGTCCCCCTCTGCGCTGTCCCCAGCGCCTCTGTCACCCCTCCAGGCTGCTTTACAGCGGCCAACTCCAGGTGTGGAGGCCACAGTCGCGAACACACGCTCAGTCTGCTTCTGGGTGTTGTCATGGAGACCCACCACGCGTCTGGCTGGCGGGGTTTCTGTCCATGTCAACAGGCTGCGCCCCGCGCACCCCAGCTCTGTTGCTGTTGGGCTGGGACAGGAGGAGACTCGCCTCTCTGGATCATCTGGCAGGGAAAGGAATGATTTGCAAGGCTGTAATTTAACTTCCAGGTCAAGAGTCACCCTGGGAACCTCAAAGTGCCACGTGTATCAAAATAAATCTCCAGGCTTTGGACAGGGGTGGGTCACGTGCACACACGGTTGTGTGGTGGCTGGAGGGCCTTGGTGTGGGGCCCATGGTGCTGCCTGGGGACACACTTGCCCTGAGTTCCCAGGGCTGATGCTCATGGATTTGCCACGAGACCAACCTCGCAGTCTTAAATGGGAATCCAGGGAGTGGAACGCAGTGCTAACGGCAGCTTGGAAGGAAGGGGGTGGGAGGAGAGATGAGGATTTCAGGAACGAGAAGCGCAAAGTGCATAGCTGCCCCCTGGCCTGAGACCGGAGGCTCTCAGGGTGGTTCTGAGTCAGGCTGAACGGGCCACGGAGGAGGGAGACCTCTCCTGCAACTCCCACAGGCTGGGTCTGCCCCTTGCACGAACCCTGCATGGCTTAACAGGTGTGTATACGTGGGACGAGGCCGATGAGCGAGGCCTGAGGCCCACGGGAGGCCGAGAGGTTGAGCACGGGCTCTGCGCACAGTGGGGAGGCACGGGGCGGAGGGGGCGCCTCCTGGGTCTGCACTGTTCCCAGATGGGGCCCCCTCCGACCCCTCCTGCCCTCGGCATTCGGAGGGGCTGGGGACAGACCCTGAGACACCTGCCCCACTTCCCAGGTGGCTGCTCCCCGAGCCCACGAAGGAGCCCGGGAGCGACTTGTCCCCAGCACGTCCCTGCACCACCGGCCGCTGCGTCCACATCTAAACGGGTCACCCACGACTTCCTGCAACCTGGGTGACGCCGACTGACAGGCACAAGCAAGTCCGGTCTGAAACACCGGATTTGTCGCTCTCCCCCGACCACTCACAGAGTGAAAGCAGGTAAAAGACTCCGGCCACCCCTCTCAGAGGAAAGCAAATGTGGTTTTCTAGAAACCCTCTAACTGGAGCCCTGACTGCGGTTCTCGACATGCTAGAATGAAGGCTCTTCCCACTCGGCAGGTCAGAGCGTGCTGAACCTGGCCTCTGGTGGTAGAGACGCTGGGGGATGGGGCCCGGGGCCACAAAGACCCACGGCTTAAGGGGGAGAGTCTCTCAGTTGTGGGGCAGAAAGGACCAGAGGGAAATTACAGGTGAGAGCGTCAGTCTGAATGGCTTCTGGGTTCCTGAAGCTGGAGAGGGACAGACAGAGCCAACACTCCCAATCCGACGGCCCCAGCTCCTTGGAGAGCGGAGCACGGCACACACACGCTGGCCTGAAACACGGCATTTTCAACGGCACACTTCTATCAGAGAGCCTCAGATCATTTCATGTCATCTTTTTGAAGATCCACGTTAGACAGCCTGAAAAGGCCCAAATCTGAGTGGTATGGCTCGCGTGCAGGGGCAGGATTTAGTGGAAACCCCGCTCAATCCCACTCCCTCCTTCAAGGAGAAAACCAGTTTATAAACAAAGGACTAAAATTTCAGGAAGGCCCATTTGCTGGCACTTACAGTCCCACAAACACGTCCAGGGGCTTTAGAAGGGAAGCTGCCTTGTTTCTCCCAAGCAAAGAATTGGTCGAGAAGAATCTCGAATTTCGGTACAGCGAGGAACCGAAGTTACCTGCTCTCTGAGAGCTGACACGATCACCGAGACCGAGGGAGACTTGGAAACACAGAGACAGTGTCACACGGGGACTCAAACCGCGGCTCAGCCCCCGGAACCCAGGAGGACATTAAGCGTCAAAGTTACGGCGACAACCAGTGTCCTTCGAAGCATCCTCAGTCTTCTTTTGTGAACCATAAACTCAGAAGCACAGCTAGACCTGCTTCTGGAGAATGTGGGCCCCAAGGAACCAAAGCAGGCAACATCAGGAAAATGGGGGAAGCATGTGGCGGGAAAGCCTCGCAGAGGCCATGACAGAGGGCACCCAGTTCTGGGGATAGACGGGGAGGCCTGCACAGCACCGTCGGGGCACTGACCACCACTGACCCGCACACTTGCAAATGTCCAGACGGAACGCTCTGCTGGGGATGTTTTACCACAGTTAAAACAAAAGGCTGCGTGACAGAAGGAAGCTATGATGATCCAGAACATCTTTTTAAAGAGAAGGAGAAAGAAGGGGGCCGTGGGACAGCGCGCACAGTTGGAAGCTGTGGGAAGGACGCAGCCCACACGCAGAGGGCCCCCCTCCATGTGGCCCCAGGCCCCGGCTCTGTACCGCCAGTTCAGGGAACGGCGCGGGTTGTTAGACTATCCCCACCACGGATGAGCGGGAACAAAAGAAATGCAGAGACTGCGCTCCCGTGACCTCGGGCGCCAAGGGTGAGAACAGCAAGGAGACGGAGCCTGGTGCTCCACACCGGCAGGAGGCCGAGTCTCAGGCGTCCGCAGACGCTCACGGGGAGGGGTACGGTGATGCCACTAAAGCTGGGGGCTCCACGGCATCTGGGTCATGCCTCCCCAGTGGCCCCGAGGGTGTGTGGCTTCTGTCTGGGGTCTCCATCTTCCTCCCACAGAGAGGAGGCAGGGGGAGACCTGGGGACCCAGCAGCCTTGCAGCTTGGGGACACAGCTGTGTCCTTGCAGCTTGCCTGGAGAGGGCTGGGTCTCCTAAGGAGTGTTTGACCCCAGCAGTGCCAGGACGCATGGGCAGCTGGCACCTGTGTGGCTCTGGGACCCCTCTGGGGTGGGATGCTGGCCCTCCCACATGGGGTGTGGGCGTGTGACAAGGTGACCACAGGGAAGGAGGCTGTTTGGGGTGGTGGGGATGGAGGTGGTGGGAGGGGGCTGGGGTGTTCTCTGCTCATCTCTGTGGGCAGCTGGGGGGTGCTGGGCACAGGCATGAGTCCCTGCTCGGCCCTGAGTGTCAGACAGGTGACCACCTTGAGACCCAGTTCCTGCCTTGCTGCTTGGCGTCCCACTCCCCTGCGTCCCCACATCTGTGCACAGCTGGGAAGGAGCTCCAGGGCACATGGCCGAGGGTCGATCTGCTGGAACCCACAGTGCTCACGCCCCACTGGGTGACCCCTAGGTGACAGTAATGGGCAGAGCCATGGAAGGGATGGAGACCTGCAGGCTCGGCAGGGCACACCGCTGTCTTGCTATTGTTTATCAAATGATGGAGGATTGGATGGTCTTAGGGTCTTGCTCTAAGTGCTCTCTGGGATGTGGAAACCGTGGGCATCCTTCCAGCCACGGCCTAGACTTGGCCAGACAGACCGTAGTGCAGGACACAGATGTGTGTCGGGGGGGGGCACAGTGCAACCAGGACAAAGGCCACTGTGGTCTCTGGAATGGTGGGGACATCATTATGGGAGGAAATCCCCGTTTGGGGTCTTGTCAGATGAACCGGCAAGCTGGTGTGTCCCGGAGAGCTGGGGGAAGGTCGGCGACGAAGGAGATGCCCGGAGAGCACAGGGCACGCAAGCAACATCGACGTCTTTCTAGCACCTTCCAGGAGGTTTCTCCAGGGGAGAGACTGTGGTTAAAGATAAATCCCACCGCTCAGCTGGTCCCCGGGAAGGCGTCACGTCCCGCCACCACTGCGATCCGGGAGCCCCTGCTGGCAGGTCCACTGTCTGCCCAGACGTGGACTCGTCCCAGGCTCGGGAGCTCAGAGACGCCAGACCCGAGTGCAGCGACGCAAGTTCAAACCACCGCACGGCTGTCGGACAAGCAAGTCTCATGAGAACTCAGACCAGTCATCTCGTTTCTGCACCGGAGAGAGCACTGCATGTTAGGAGCGAGGAGTTAGGAGCCGCTGCAGCCACCACTTCAAGGTGCTCAGGGACACACAGGGGTTCCGGGGGCATCGCCCCACACGCACTGAGCTCCATTCCTGGCAATTGCCCCTCCTCCTCCCCGGGGTGGTGGGTCGCACCGGCTGGGGTTTCACATGGAATTATGACAGATTTGCTTCCAGGGCTGAAGCGGCCCTGTCTACTGCCCGGGCGCCGGGGTTCTTCTAAGTAACACTTTTTAATTTTAATCAGAATTAAAAACTGAGTTCAGTGTGAAGTCCGATCATAGAACTCAGCAATCAGAACGACTTAGAATTCCGGAGGTCCAGGCCTTCAAAATCAGCGAAGCCCCACACGCCCACCTTGTCTGCCACTGCTCCTGTCTACAATGGTGAGTACTTCCCGACAGAGAACGGCGGAGGGACCCCCTACTTTTACTGACGTATTTTTGGAAATCCCAGCTCGGGGCCACTAAAAACATGGTGTCGAGGATAGTGCATGTGTTATGTTCCTGCCACGAGGGAAGCTGGTGGCTTTCACGAGAGCATCCGGAGAGGTGCGCTGGGCACGCAGAGAAACCTGTTTGTTGAGAGCAAATGAGAACCAACGCAAAGCAGAATCGGACCCACAAACAGAGAGCGAGCTGACGGTTGCCGGAGAGGGGTGGGGGGCCAGGTGACACGCGTGAACAGGAGAGGAAGGTGCAGGCTGCTGGTAATGGAATGCACGAGTCTGGGAGACGGAAGGTGCAGGAAGGTCTGTTACGTCGTGACAGTGGGAACCGACACGGGACAGCACAGGCGCAGTTACACTGCGGGGAGCTCCCCATGATGCAGAGCGGGGTCCGGTCCCTGCCTGAATCTAATGCAACACTGGGGGTCAACTCGACTTAAATAGAAGAGAAAGAGAAAGAAAGCAAATCCTGGAGGAGTTGCCCCATCTGCTGTGAAGTCACCCTGCTCCTGCCGTAGGTCTGATGGGGTCACGTCTGACTCCGAAGTGGTGTTTTGGTAAAGGAGATGTTGCAACCAGAAGGGAAGCTCGAGTCTCAGGAGAAGCCCGCTGGGACGGTCCTTCTCCCGGGGGTGAGCCCGAGGTGAAAGGGCCTCCTAGAGTGCCTTGTTCAGTTAGTAACCCTACTGTCATCTTGGACCTTCTCCTCGCTGAGCGGGGTGTCCCCCGGATTAACTCAATAATTATGGTAATCTGGCTGCCGACCATCTGTTGCTGTTTCTATCATTACTTGCAGGGGCACGTGAGGTCAGGCTGCAGTGTGGCCCCCGGTCCCCATCTGCCCAGGGCTGAGGGTCAGTCCAGGATGGCCCTCGTGTACAGTCAGGAATGGTCTTGGGAGGGGAAAAAGGGGGTTCACTGGAATTCTCCTCACCGTAGCTGGAAACCTAATCCTGTTTTTAAAGAAAACCAGCATCTGAGTTGATGAAAGAGGTCATGTCTGTCTTCAGTTGTAGAACAGGAAAAACCCAGATTGTTTAGTAGAAAAAGTCCAGAGTGCAACTCTCTGATGAGAAAAAAACTTCAAATGAGCAGACTCTTGCTTTATAAGGCATTTTAAAGCCTGTGGCAAAACCGTCTTCAGCATATTTGAGCCCCTGGCAGGCTCCCAAACGCTCCTAGCACGTCTATAAGCAGGAGGGCTTTCTCGAATCACGTGCTACTGGTACTGTTGTTATTACTCTAGTAACAATACTGGCTGGCACCGAGTGTGCACCGACTGTATACTTCTCTTCCCAGAATGGGAGCCAACATCCATCAGCCCCCGCCCATGAGTGAATGCGGGTCACCCAGTGCCTACCACGCCACGCGCGGCCTTCCTGTCCCCCCGACGGGGAAGGGGAGGTTCTCGTCAGCTGAGGGACCCACAGGGAGGAAGGGAGCCGGGCTCTGCCCCAGCTGCACCCTAGCTCCACAGGCAGCGCAAGAAAGCATCAGGTGTAAGCCCGAGACCCATGGGTGAGCTCCTGCACTGTCTTTAACGGCAGCTAGAACGAGTAAGCGACCTGTTTAAAATTTCAGGCATTCAGCTCTTACCGCTCCTACTCGTAGGGCGATTAGAAGGGCCTGCCAGAGCTCACTTTGCTCGGGTGAACTCTCTGAACAGTTCAGAATAGGAGGGAAGCCTGCTGGGCTCCCTGCCCCTCCGGCAGTCACGCCCCCTTCAAACACGGCCACTGGATCCCGGGGCCAGGGATCCCACCCGGCTGTGCGAGGACCGAGGAACGGGTCTTGTGCGCCCGGCAAAGTCAGCTCTGCAGCCCGGATTATTTTCAGCTCCTTTTACTGCATTGGCAGAGCTGCCAGTGTGTACCGGGATAGAGAGCCACCGCCTTCAGACCCCGGCTGTCATGCACCTGCCCGGCCCTGCCCCCCTGGGGAAGGAAGACAGTCTGAGCTAAGACAGCAAAGCAGGCTGAGACGTCACCCCTGACGCAGAGGAGGCCAGTGTGTGGGGACGCCATCGCAGGTGTGGACAACTCAGGGTTCCAGGTTCCCGGGGGTAGGTCAAAGACGGTTCCAGGCAGGAACGTCCTTCTGCTCACAGCCTTGCCTCCAGCAAGGGCCGCTGTGAGGATGTGGCATTAGAGACCGGACCCGAGGGAGAGGGGAGAGAAGGCATTCCCGACCTGGCTCACACAGCTGGCCTGACTCAGGGTGCTGACGGCTCTCATGTAGCTCTGGTTCCGCGAGCGGAATTTCGGGGAGTTGTAGCTGGCCGAGGGGTCCAGGCCGTGGCCGGCAGGCACGTCGCTTGTAGCTTGCAGGTAGCTCTGGCTAAAAGAGAAAAAAAACGAAGAGAAAAGGTGTTCTGTGAACATGCACACGGAAGGGGCAGAGTAGGGAGGCTCATTCCAATCCACGCCAAGAGGCCGTTGGGAAGTTTCCAGCTGGATGTGTGTCTTTTGGTGGACATCCCAGCCTTAAGTCCACGCTGCGGGCTCAGTTACAAATGCAAAGCGGTCAGAAGTAACAGGGGATGCTGTTTACAAAGCTGCCTTGAAACCTGACTGTGGCCAGGTAATGAAGTTAGGATCCTTCCACGTTCTCAAAATGTGCCGAAAAGCACTATAACTCACACAGCACAACCCTGCACGTGACTCCTGAATTTAAGCCCAAAACCTGAGAATCTCTCAGAAATCATGTTAGCTTTTGGCAACTTTACACACTCAGAACAATAAAAGGGAGGCCAAAAGGCTTGCCTTTGGCTGTAACTCATGCACAGCTGTGTGGGTGGCGTACTGCAGCAGAGAGAAAGAGCAGGCTGGGAGGCCACCCCGCCTCACCCTCACAGTGGCTGCGTTCCTCCAAACTCCCTTAAAAACCAGCATTCTCTGATCCCCCTTCATGCTATGCTCTACTGTGTTTAAAGATGGGAAACCCGTGAGGGCTTGTGGTGGGCAGAAAGGTCAATTTAGCTTAAACTCCTGGTCCACTGAATTCTCCTTCAAGTTCTGCAGACCATATTTTGATAACAGAGTAAATACTCATTTTGTCTGATCCAAAGCTGCAGTCGTAAGACCAGATGTAGCGAAGCCTCTCTCCTAGTTTGGGTCGCAGTGGGAACACCAACAGGATCAGTGCACGGGCCTGGACGTAAAACTGGGGAGAAGTACTCGGTTGCTAAGTGTGGCTCCAATTGCCAGTTAAAGTTTGTTCCTCGCTTTTCGGAGTAAATTCCTGATGTAATTTGTTTTCTCTATGATTTACTTCTTTCTGTAAAAATGGGTTAGCAGAGAGAAACTTGGCCTCAATTCTAAATTCTGATTAAGCTGTGCCCATTTATTACAGATTCAAAGTCTATATTTCTGCCAATATTAATAATACTTATTTTTACATATTAGTAGAATATAATTTATATTGTAAATTATCATGTCAATTTTTGTTTTAAAACCAGGCGTGTAACACATTTCAGCTCCCTTCACTGAAAAGAAAACAAAACAAAAAGAGGAAGAAATTAGCAGTCTTACAGTCGGTTCTAATTTTGTAATTTGGGCACCTAATGGGGAGTGGGGACTTTTCACCTAGACTCCTGGTTTGATCCCACAGGGCCAGGCTGACTGGCCAGGCAAGATGGGTAGGCAAAGCCCCAGGCGTGGTCACCCGTCCTGAGTGCAGCAGGAAGTGGCCAGAGTCCACGGGAGCAGTGAGATGCCGACGGACTGGGTCCTGGGTTGGGCTGCGTGTGGGGCTTGGGGTGGCTTGCACAAGTGGGCGGGGTGCGTGTGTGCAGCTGCCCCGCCCCCCGGCCAGGGTCTGCGTGTATTCAGTCCAGCATTGTGTGCGGGAGCCTGGAACCCTCCAGCTAAACCCCTGACTTAGGCTCTTGGCCTCACTTCTGACTTTGCAAAAATGCAAAATTTCTGCATCTCCCCTCTCCTTGTGTTGCTTTGAAATGGCTCATCTCACACTTTGCATTTCTGCCAGTTGGTGCTGATTTCTTATTTTCTTGCCATAGACTTCCTCTCCCTTCTAATGCTGCCCCTCATTGTCTCGGTGTTCTCAGATGAAGGGTCTCGGGGTCCCCGAAAGACTGGATCTGTCTCTGTCTCCACACTTTCAGGTCAGTGGCTGTGCGGGAAGAGATTCCTCAAAATGAAAGCAAGTGACCCTTTTGGTGGCTTCTGGATGGCACTCAAACCCGAGGAAGTCTATGTTTCCAACACATTTCCTAACACCCTGTGATCTCTTTCCTCCAAAGCAGAGCAGTTGTCACTGTAGAAAGCTAAACACATTTCTTCCTCTGAAACATTGACTCATGATGGCTCACGTTTGCTACAATATTGTGCTGGATACCCCCGGAAGCATTTGATGTGGCACAAACGGGACACTGAGTCACTGGTGCCGACTCACACACAGTGTGCAGCAGAGCTAGACCGCGCCGGCAGTTAGCTCCCAAATTCATGCTTTTAGCCCCAAGATTGTAGCTGCTGAGTCAGAGAAGCAGAGAGACCCAAAACTATGGCCCTTCCTTTCGATATATCTTAAATAGCTCAAAAAACACCTAGCTTCAGCCTCACTAGACTTAAGAGAATTTTTTTGGCAACAGTTTAGCGTTTCCCAGTAACACCGTGTCCCAGAGAGCCAGCTGTCCGTGCCGATCACACATCTGGAGGCTGAAAATCAGACCTGAGGCTGACGGGCACAGGTGGGGCTCCTTCTCTGGCACACAGCACGCATCCCCAAGCCCTGGGGACCCTCACTCCAGGACAGCCCTGTGCCTCTGCAGAAACCATCCTAGGAATCCCACCTCATTCTGACAGCCCCTCAAAGCCCCGTGGTTATTCCCGCAAACGGAGAGTTCCTGCCTTGGGATCCTGGTTGCCAGGGGGAGAAGCAGATCTTCATGTCTAGCTGTGCCCTGGCTTAGAGAACAGGAAAAGGAAACCATAAAAAGGTTTCGAGAATAACACAAAGATACTTTTTCCAGTTTTCCCCTTCTGAATGGCAGCCATGCTGGCCCGTCCCGCAAGTGTGGACACCCGAGTTGAAGGCTGCCAGAGGGAGACGTGGGAGAGCAGAGGCAGCTTCCTGGAATCTCCACTCCCCCCACAGGCCCCAGTGTCCCGTCCCTGCATCCCTTGCTGCCTGCGGCTGCCCTGGGTCTGTGGGCTGAACCCCGGGCTCAGGGGCTCCTCTCTGACGTCCGACCCTGTGAGACGGACGGACAGAACCGAGTCTACGCGGAGCAGGCCCTGCCTTCAGCGACGCCGGTCCTGGAAGCAGACTCGGGATCCCTGACGAAGTAGCCCAGGCACTGTGCGGGTTGCGGGAAGGGAAATCCGCACCGAGTGTGCCCTCCCAGATCCACAGGCACCCTCCACGTCTGCTCCGCACGAGGGGTTGGGTGTGTCTGCTGTCGTGTCTTCCCCTGCTGGGGCACAGGCTCTGGCCCCGAGCTCAGTTGTGACTGTTTCCTGTCTTCAGGACTGTCCGTCAGAGAGGCAGGACCCCAGGACAGGCCTGAGCCCCAAGACCGAAGGGGGACACGGAGCGCGGTCGCTGGTCACCCCAGGGGAGCCGGAGGATGGGAGAGGAAGGGCCACCCGTGCACGGCCCGGAGCCGAGGCGGTAGCGGCCCCAGGCAGAGCCATCAGGGTCACACACCCCACTGGGGAAATGGTGTTGGGGGATTTGGGGCAGAAACTAGATGGCAGCAAAGGTAAAAAAAAATGGTAGCGTAAGTGACCTTTCTGAACAATTTGTCGAATCTATGCACAAAGAGGAGAGTGCAGGGGTTTTCTCAGAAAAGTCATGAGTTTGGGGGATGAGCCACTCTATTTTTAGAAAGTGAGAAGATGTTGTGGGAAAGAGACCCCAGGGGGTGGTGGGAAGAGCCCCGCCACGTGAACGCAGCTGCTCGCACGCCGGCCCCCCGCAGGTGACAGTCCCGCGGCGCACTCGGCGGCTCGCGCTGGGAGCACACACGGGGGTAGCCTGTGTTCCTGCCCGCTCGGGCCCGCGTCCCCGAGCGTCCCCGCAGACAGGTTTCTGCTCCCCGTGGGCATCTGCAAAGCGCGGTTCACAGGGACAGGACATACCGTGTCGAGTTTCCTTAATATTCAACACGGAAGGCTTAGGGGGTGCCCAGCACGTGGGGAGTACTTGCTTAATGGTAACAAACATCCCATTTTCTTTGTCCTCGGAAGGCCTGGATGTGGAGAGGGGACCCAGGGCAGCGGCTCTGGTGTTTGGTTGCGACGTCTGGTCTGGCAGGAAGCTGACAGGGAGGGGGCGGCCCATATGGGGCCCCATTTTTCTCTGTGAGATTTTGTCCCAACAAAACATTTCAACTGTTTAAACCTTTTTGAAGAGAATAAAAAAGAGATTTTCCTAAAATAGAAAACCCAGAACAGAGCAATAAATATGCAGTCCGTTTCTACCCCCGGAGACCAAGCTGGTGTAGGAAGGGCAGCTCCAGTGCACAGCCCAGTCCACTCTGCGGGTGCGGTGACCCCACATCCTCGCGGGGATCACATGCTGCCCTTCATCCTAACTGCAGCAGGACTGACGGGGCTGTCCCTGCGGCTCTGCTTTTCATTCCACCTGCGTATCTTCCTCTGTGACACGACCTCTCAGCTGTCCCATTGTAAAGACTGGGTTCTCTGGCTTCATGTTTTTGTTCCCTGGGACTTCTCTATAGGTTCGGATCCTTTGTCAGATGGGAGCGTGTTCCTTCTCCCCGTGGCCTGCCGTCTCCGGCTCTTACTGGACGAGTGGAAGCTTTACCTGTGATGCTGAGGGTCCCTCTGCGGCGCTGACCCGTTCTCCTCGTGTGGTGCTTCACCCGGGAGCTCTCAGATCCCAGGGGACACTCGGCCATGTCCGGGGACAGTGTAGGTTGGGGGGCATGTAACGATAGAAGTCAGAGATGGACACAGCGGGGCTCCCGACAGGAGAGAGCCTCCTGGCCCCAAACATCAGTAGTGCTGGGACGGAGAAGCCCAGTTTACTCTTGGACCAAGATCCTGCCGTCTTACGTACGAGCAGACTGCCTCCCCCCAGCGGCACCCGGCCCGCAGGCTCTGCAAGCGCACGCTGAACATTCACTATGACAGACTAGACTTCGGGCCCTAAAACGGACCTTAACAGATGCTGAAAGAATAGAAATCATAGCACGTGTGCTGCCGGCCTGTGATGACCTCAAACTAGAAACCAATCACAGCACGGTTTCTGGAAACCCCCCAAGGACTTGGAGGTTAGACAGCAGTCTTCCAAATCCCTCAGCTTGGATGGAGATGGAAGGACACCCTGTGCAGGTGGAGGGCAGGGAGGCTGCGCTGATCCTCAGCCACAGAACAGAACGAAATCTTGCCATTTGCGACAACATGGGTGGACTCAGAGGGTGTTATGCTGAGCGGAATAAGTCGGCAAGAGAAAGACGAATGGCACAGGGTTTCACGCATATGTTGGATCTAAAAAAACAAACGAACACACACACAAAACCCAGAAACAGACTCTTAAGTGCAGAGAACGCACCGGTTGTTGCCAGAGGGGAGGGTCGCGGGAGTGGGTGATGGGGATTAGCAAGGACGGACTGCACATTTTACGTTTCCCAGTTGTCCATTGATAGTCTAAAGAAATACAGTTGGGAAGGGGCGCCTGGGGGGCTCAGCTGGTGAAGCGTCTGCCTTTGGCTCAGGTCATGGTCCCAGGGTCCTGGGATCGAGTTCTGCGTGGGGATCCCTGCTCAGCAGGGAGCCTGCTTCTCCCTCTCCAGCTCCCCCTGCTTGTGCACACTGTCTCTCTACCCCATCTGTCAAATAAATAAATAAATAAACAAATCAATCAATAAATCTTTTTTTAAAAAAGGAAGAACTACAGTGGGTTTTGTATATTTTGCTGGCACCCTGGCCTCTGTAAATGCTGTGATTTGTTCTAGTATTTGTTTTGTACTTTCCTTAGGTTTTCCGTGTGAACAATCTTGTTGTCGGAGAGTAAACAGAATGAAGTTCTTCCTTTTTAATCTCGATGTTACTTATTTATCTCACTTGCCTTATCTTGCTTGGCTATCCTCCACTCTAATGTCAAATAGGAATGATGAAGGTTGATGTCCCAGCCTTTACCTAATCTTAGATAATCTTAATATTTATACTGGCTCTACATTTTATGCAAACATCCTTCCTCCCTCCTCCAGATGAAGGAGCTCCCTTTCCTCCTGGGTTTGCTAAGAGCTTTCTTTTCTCCCATGTTTTGATAGGATGATAACATGTTTCTTCTTCATTTGCTAACGTGGTGGATCCTTCACTGATATTTATCTATTTATTTACTTTCTTCCTTATTTCTTTATTTATTTTAAAATATTTTATTTACTTAATTGAGCGAGAGAGAGCGAGAGTGAGAGGAAGAGCGGAGGAAGGGGCCGAGGCAGAAGGAGAGAATCCCACGCAGACTCTACCCTGAGCACAACGTGGAGCTGCGACCCCGGGACCACTACCAGAGCCGAAACCAAGCATCAGACGCCGCCACCCGCCTTCAGCGACCATTGGATGTCATCCACCTGCTTCCCGGGAACGAGTCTATTTGGTCACGAATAAGCTGTGCTCAGTGCTTTTTATACATTATTGGATTTGGATTGTTAAGATTTTGTTCATTTAAAACAACTGGTATTTGCCTTTATTTGGGGGACGCTTTGGTACGAGACTTACACAGGCCGCGGAAAATAAGCCGAGAAGGACCCTGCTCTTCGCCCTCAGGTTACCGCGCCTGGGCACGACTGGGGTTGCAGCTTCCTTTTCCGTCTAATGGGATTTAACAGTGAACACCTGTAGCCAGAAGTTTTCCTTGTGAGAATGTTTTGAACAATGACTTAAATCTTTTTAATACATAATTCAGTTGTACAGATTTTCTAGTTTTTCTGTGTAGGTATGTTTTTCAAGGAATTGGTCCAATTCATAGAAGCTGTAGAATTCATAAATTTGTTTACAGTTTTCCCTTATTTTCCTTTTAATCTCTGTTGGATCTGTAATCACTCTTTTTTCTATTCCTCATAGTTGTAAAATGTATTTTCTCCCTCTCCCCTTTTTTAAAGTGATCAGTCTTGCTAAAGTTTATCAACTTTAAATCTTTTCAGAGAACCAATATTTGCACTTCATTTTTTTTTTTTTTGCACTTCAATTTTTCTTTATTGGTCATTTTGTATTTTACCGATTCTCCTCTTTATTATTCCTTTCCTTAGTTTGGATTTAATCTTCTCTCCCTTTCTTTGCTTTTTTTTTTAAATTTTATTTATTTATCTGACAGACAGAGATCACAAGCAGGCAGAGAAGCAGCAGAGAGAGAGGAGGAAGCAGGCTCCCCGCTGAGCAGAGAGCCCGATGCGGGGCTCCATCCCAGGACCCTGAGATCATGACCTGAGCCGAAGGCAGAGGCTTTAACCTTTCTTTGCTTTTTAAGGTGGCGGCTTAGATTGCTGTTCCTGAGCCTGTTTTTTAAACGTAAACATTCTGTGCCGTGTGGAGGCTGCTTCAGTGGCACACACACCTGCACGTGCTGGAACCCACCATTATTCAGTTCTAGGTAACCTACAATTTCCCTTGCGACTTTTGTCTTTGCCCCATGATTTGTCCACAGGTGTGAGATGAGCTTTTCTAGGTGTCACACGGTACCTTCCGGCGCTCGAATCACACGTATACCAGTTCCCTTCTCGCTATTCTGTGTACTTCTGAGGCTGTTTCTTCCCCAACATTTTACCTCTCTTTCTTCAGCTTTTATGTCCATTGATTTGTTTCCAAATACCAAGACTCCCCCTTTGGCTCTCAGTCTGCTATTAAGCAGTGAATTTCTCACTTCAGATCAGGTACTCCTGCTTCTGAAAGGTGAGCTGGTTCTTTCCACTGTCTGTTCACTCATCAAGACCAGCTTTTCCTGTGAGACACAGACCCTAACAAGAGCTGCTTTCAAGTTCTTCTTGGATCATCCAAACATCTGGGGCATGGCAGGTTCATCTGCATGTGTTTCTTGCTAGTGAGCCTCACTTTGGTACAACTTTGCATGGCTTTTTCCTTCATCTTCCTTAGGTACAATGGATCTTGTTGACAGAGACTCGGGATCCTATTATCTTCCTCTGAAGAGTGTTGGTTTCTGTGCTGGGAGGTCCTGAACTGTGGGTGCGGGGATTTACACATTCACAGGAGGGACCCGTGGAAAGCTCCAACGGTTCCCTGAGTTTAATATTCACCATGTTTTAGATATCTTGCTATTTTTTTTTAAAGATTTTATTTATTTGTTAGAAAGAGAAAGCACAGGCAGACAGAAGCAGAGGGAGAAGCAGGCTCCCTGCCGAGCAAGGAGCCCGATGTGGGACTCGATCCCAAGACGCTGGGATCATGACCTGAGCCGAAGGCAGCTGCCCAACCAACTGAGCCACCCAGGCGTCCCAGATATCTTGCTATTTTTGAGACACCAAGAGTTGCTAGACTTTAATCCCTAAACATTTTTTAAAAAGATTTTATTTATTTATGTGACAGACAGAGATCACAAGCAGGCAGAGAGGCAGAGAGAGAGGAGGAGGCAGGCTCCCCGCTGAGCAGAGAGCCCGATGCGGGGCTCGATCCTAGGACCCTGGGATCATGAGCTGAGCAGGAGGCAGAGGCTTAACCCACTGAGCAACCCAGGTGCCCCTAATCCCTAAACTTTTAATCCTCTTCAGAGGGCAGCAGCTGAAAACTGGACTCGGTTCAGGGGCCATCAGTTTTCACACACATGTTGGGGTTTCCCCACTATGGTTCCTTGGCTTCCATGTTGTCCCTGCCCCCTCATTCTTCTTGCCACTCTGGAAACCCCAAATCCTATTCCTTAATATCCAAATTCATGACTGCAGCCCTTTGCTTAAATTCTTACTGTCCCATATCCTGAGGAATAGAGAAAGTGCTCAGAAAAGATGATCATAAATGTGGATTTCACTGTGTGGTTCCTTTTCCAGTGTTTGAATAGCACCTGCTTCCTGCCCGCTCTTGTTTGCGGTCCTGTCCTGTTCACGTTAGTGCACACACGTTCACATGTGACACACACAACAGGTAGACACATATCCCTACATACTTACTGCAGCCACATACAGGTGACCCCCATCAACACAGGACTTATGGGAACCTAGTTGGGAATCCGCATTTGACTCCCCCCCACCTACTAACAGGGCTCATGTTGAGCAGAAGCCGTACCACTCACATAAACAGTCAGTTAACATTTTGTATGTTCTTACCGTAGGGTAAACTAGAGAAAAGAAAGTGTCATTAAGAAAATAGGGAATGAGGGCGCCTGGGTGGCTCAGTGGGTTAAAGCCTCTGCCTTGGGCTCATGGTATGGTATCAGGTCATGGTATCAGGGTCCTGGGATCGAGCCCCGCATCGGGCTCTCTGCTCAGCGGGGAGCCTGCTTCCTCCTCTCTCTGCCTGCCTCTCTGCTTACTTGTGATCAGTCTATCAAATAGATAAATACATACAATCATAAAAAAAGAAAAGAAGGAAGAGAAAATACATTTAGGGTACTGTATTTATATTTTTAAAAAATCTGTGTCTAATAGACCACGTGGTGCAAACCCATGTTGCTCAAGGGGCCGCTGTGCATACTTGTAGCACAACGTATGTATCTGATACATTCCCGAGCTTGCAACCATTTTCTGTAGCGGAGCTCCTTCTCCAGAACTCCTACCCGTTCAGTGTTATTTTTTTAAATTAAGTAGTTACGGGGCGCCTGTCATTTGCTTGGCTCACCGACATTTCAGGACTTTGCTGTCATTGAGGGAACTCACCCCTGAGAGGCAGCGTCTGACTCCTACCACAGGGTCACTCACGTTGGCCATTTCTTCTCGCAGACCCCCTTCGGGCCACAGTGCGGGCACAGGCCGTGCGGCCTTGCACGAGACGCGCTTTCCCAGGGCTCCAGGTGACGGCCGCGGAGGACCCAGGCTGTCGAGGGGCGCCGCGGACGCCGCCGAGAGTCGTTACCAACACGGCGCACAGCAGCTCACACGCGCCTGCCCGTGTCCTGCCCGCGGGTCAGAACTATGAGGCCTTTGCACAAGGGGCTGGACACGACGGTCTTCACAAAACTACTTCAGAGATGAGCGGACGTCCTGGTTGCAGGGACTTCAAACCGCTTCTCCTCCCTTCTGGAGAATTTCAGACATGCCCCATATTCCTCTCCTGAACTCCCGTTCTGCATCCTTAAAGTGTCTGCCGGAGAGCTCCTCTGTGAGTGCCGGGAGAGTCTGCATACACTCCTGAGCCTTCCGTGTGACGGCAGAGCTGTGCACCCCCGCGGTCAGTGCTCAGAGTGACCGCAGAGGCCACACCTGGATTCACAGGGAACAGTAACTCTGAGGTCAATCCAGCTCCACCGAAAGGCTTCCTTGGGTTCATTTTTACTCAAAGTCTTTAAATTGGCCTCACTACTGGTATCTCTGCCAGGAAGGGTTGAATATAAGTAGAATAGAAGGTATCAATTTAATTCTTTGAAATTTAACATTTCTGAGGTTTGTTTATTAAATTCAATGGGCTATAACATCTTTCCCTATAATTTATTTTCCCAAAGAGACACAAAACACAGGCCAGGATTAGTGAACGTCTATAAAGGATCAATGTCAACAGAGAGGGACCCAGGGGGGACGGAGACCAACTTCAGGCAGGACTGAAGCTGAACGGGCCCCTAAAAAGGTTTTCTTCTCCAGGTTAAAATGCTCTCCCCAGTAGGCTTTTCCAGCAAAATGAGTCATTCATCTAACAAGCATTTATTGGTGCCTATCACAGAAACAAGATGATTGAATCATTGCCCCTTGTCCTCAAGGAGCTGGTTATGCTGCCCATAAATTTTAATGGAATTCGATTTTCTGAAGGATGTTTTTAAAGAGATCCAATGTCTTCCTGAAAATCTTGTCTTTGTCCTACTCCAACTGCTTTACAGTTCAACTTCTGAAATGTGTTTCAAAGGAAAGTGGCAATATTGTGAGGGGAGTATGGATTAGACTGCACTTCAAGGAAAGCAGAGAGTTCAAACAATCGAAGAGAAGGGTCGGTGTTAAGGAAAAGTTCCGACTACTTTCCTTCCACATACGGGTGTTGATATCTCGATATTAACAGATGTAAATGTGTCGAGACAGATGAAAAAAATCTGCTCTCTGCACAAAATTGTCTGTCTGTAAGCCTTCAGAGAGTAATGAGTGGAAATAAAAATTTTAAACTAAGAGATAGCTTTTTACATAAGTATTGCATATTTATACATACAGTACGATGTAGTATGGAATCCATCGGAGATCTACATTATTAAATACTGAGTGAGTCACAGCCACTTTAAACACCGCTCCTTGGAGGTTAATAATTTCCCTAGGCCCACGTTTACAGGCGGCTCCCAGGACAGGCAAACACAGGGAGGCAGAAAGCAGATCCATGGTTGCTGGGGGCCAGGGGCTGACTGCCCATTGGTCTGGCTTTCTTTTCGGTGTGAAGACATGTTCTAAAAGCAATCATAGTGAGGACCGCACAGGTCTGAATATACTAACACTGTTGAATCGTGTGCTTCACACAGATGGTTCGCATGGTGTGTAACTCATGTCTTCATAAAGCTGTTAAAAATCAGATACGAAAAGTGTTGTATTTAGTTTCACAGCATTTGGGTCAAGCACGTTGGGTCAGAGGCTCTCGGCAGGCCCCGGAGAGGGTTTAGCAGGGTAGCGGTCACGGCAACGCTTCCACGAACACTTCTGTTGTCCTGGGTGTTGGTTACGATTCTCCAAGGAAGGTAATCAGATAACCTGATAATCAAGCTCATTTCATAAAGGCAAGAAAGTCTTGGCTGAGGGGAGACACAGCACCCCAGGTCTGAGCTGTGATACAGCAGAGATTCAAGCACAGAGACCCCCCAGCCCGGGCGTGCATACATTACTTTGTGTCATATAGAAGCATTTTAAACATTTGCAATGGATTCTCACCACTGCTTGATGAGTTAACATGAGCACAAAGCCTGTGCCAGTTTGGGCCATCACTGGGCCATCGCTGGCTCATGTGGCTGAGTTACCAGAGGACCTCAGGCTCCACCGCCCCCTTAGAAAACAGAACATGACGTCAGCCGGGGTGCGGGGTCTGCAGGGGGATGAGTGGCCGCCAAACTGAGCAGGGCATAAAAGCCTTAAATTGCTAAATAAAGAAGTCCTAGACTGAAGGGGCATTTTAGGCAAACAAGGATGGGTGATGTTTCCAAAGCTAATGTTAAAAATTCAGGCTGGTCTCAGTCAATGGTCAAATCTGGGCACTCAGGAGAAATCCTCGCTGTCATCTGCTTCAAGCTGTGAACAAAGAAAACTCGGGGGGAGGTGGAAATTGCCTTGCTTCTCAAGGATGTCATAAATCTTATCCTGTGAAAGGAACTACAGTTCACCATCTGCAGGAGTGTGGTGACAGAAATGCAAATTAAGTGTTTCCGCGTACATTATTCAGCTCCCGTGAAGAGGGAAGGGAGAACGCTGAGAAGAGCAGGTCTGAAGCCGGAGGGCCTAGGTCTGAAGTCGGAGTTTCGTCCGTGCACTTCCTTGCAGAAACTGCGCAAGCTGCTACATGCCTGACCCACACTTCCCTCCTTCGACTACGAAGGCCAGGCTGATCCCTCCCGACCTAAGTCAGGGGCTGGTTCGGAGGGTCCCGGGAGTCCAGGCGCTGGAGAAGGGGGACGCTTGCTGCGGGGTCATGCGCTCTGCCCACTACCGTTGCCGGTGCTTTTGTCTTGAATATTGTTTTACTCTGCTCAGGCGCCCGCTGCACAGTACATCGTTAGTTCCTGACGCAGTGTCCACTGGTTCATCGGTTGCTGGTGCCTCTGACGACATGTGGCCGTGGGCTGCTTGGCCCGCCATCACAGGGACCCCTCGGCGGACGGGCCGATGCTGAGCTCACTGCCTACAGAGAGCCGCTCTTGTGCCTGGAACTTTCCATTATTACTCAGAGCTATGCCTTCTTCTATGTTTGAGACTTTCTTCTAAAACCAAGGAAATAGGTTTTCTCTTTATAAAAATTTCTGGCAGTTATTGGTTTGTATTTAAAGGCTAGGGTCAAGGCAATAAGACAACCTCCCTCAGCGGATTTGCAGATGCCAACGTGTCCCCCAAGCCCCCGGCGCGCGCGGGAATAGTGCAGGGGCCTAGACCACATTTAGAATGTTTAGTAAATAGAATTCTAGGTGATTCCATCGGGGTGGTCAGTGGACCGGACCACACTCGAAACACAGAGGCACATGGATACAGGGGTAGGGACCCCACAGCAAGGCCTTTCAAAGAATGCACACTTTGGGGGCACCTGGGTGGCTCAGTTGGTTGGGTGACAGCCTTCGGCTCAGGTCATGATCCTAGAATCCCAGGATCGAGTCCCACATCGGGCTCCCTGCTCAGCAGGGAGTCTGATTCTCCCGCTGACCTCTCTCCTCTCATGCTCACTCTCTCTCTCAATAAAGAGAAAAATCTTTAAAAAAAAAAGAATGCGCATTTTTATCCATCTCACCCCCAAACAACAATCCTACGGTGGTAGGACACGGGCAGCTATCCACTCTGTGGGCCGCTGAGGATGCCCTGATGGCGGCTCACATAGCCACGGGTCCTGGAAAACGAGCCTCCAGCCACGTAGGTCCTGACCACGCACGAGCAGAGTCTACAGCACCTGGCAAACCACAGAGCAAACCGGAGGTCCTCACCCGTGCAGGCACCTGCCCAGAGCCCCTCACCTCAGGCACGGAGCGAGCCGCGCAGCTCTGGAGTGGCTGACCGCAGTCCCGACAGAGGTGCCAACAGGGTGGCCTGGGTGTCCCGCGTCAGGGTGGAGAGGGAGCACCAGGAGCGCTTCCCGCTGGGAGCACTGAGTTCAGTACTTGGCACTGGGTCTCGTTAGATAGGAAAGGGTCAAACACTGAACAGCCATTTCCTGCCCGGAGAATGCTGGGCAATGGGCAGGCTGGCTCAGAACGGCCAAGGCCACCCGCCGCCTGGATCCCCTGGATAATCACAAAGACAGGAAACACGGCTGGGGCCCCCACCAGAGTGGGGGGCGCAGACACACACAGCTCCTCGCCCCAACACCGCTGGCCAGGACACCGGGGTGAGTGACTCAGAGAGGCCCCCATTCAGGTGTGTGGCTCCCAGACTCTGAATGGCCACGTGTCCCAGTGACCAGACCTCCGAGTGCCCGGAAAATAAAATGTTCAGAAGAAGCCTGACAAGTAGGACAGAAGGACTTGCCAGCTGGGCCGACCGACTGCTGTGGCGCTTAAGTAACAGCGGACAGGCTAGCGAGTTAATTGCATGAACACGCCAATGAGCTCGTCCAATGGACGCACCCTCGCTCATTAGCTGGTGACCCATTTACTCGACTACTACGCCCTGAGCAAACACACGCGTCTGGTGGTGCCGAGCACAGAGGGAAGCCTGCACACGGCGCTTCCCTGCCGGGGTGGCGGCGACAGCTGATGGACGGCGACCTGCCTAGCCTCAGACCCTGAAGACCAGAGAACTTAGGGTCACGAGGCAGCGAGCAGGGAGAAGACAGACAAGGGAAGTGCGAAGATAACGGAGACCGGACGCATGCCCTGGGATGAGAGCTCAGCCCCCCGCGCGGAGCCAGGCCTTCCCGTCCGGTTCGCCCCTGCGCGCCGGTCTGCCCTGCCGGGGGAGCCGCGCTCTGCCTCAGGGAGGCGGGGGCTGTACGGCTTGTAGCTGGTCCCCCCGCCCGGCCTTGTGGCCCTTCAGCCTCATCCCACACCCCCCCCCCCCCGCCGGAGCCCGCGTCCTGCCAACCGCGACTCTGTCCCTGGCGCAACCCCCGTGCGGCGCCCGGAGCCCGGTGCCTCAGAGGCGGGACCGCGGCCTTCCTGAGCAGCACGTTCCTGAGAGCCCTGCGGAGTTCGAGGGGCCAGACCCCCACCCTGGACATCTCATCAGGGTCCTCTGACCCTGGGGCCCCCGGGAGAGGTCAGCTCACCGGCCGGCCTCCGCAAGGGCCCTGCTGGTTGGTCTAGCCACCGCCTGCCCCCCGCGTGTGTCTCTGCTAATTCCCCATCATGCCCCCCTCCCCTCGTCTTCAGAGTTGAGCCCGACCGCCCCCTGAGGCAGCGCCCCACCTGCTGTCCACACCCCTCTGGTGGTCCTGACTGAAGTCTGCCCTACCGTGTAATGGACGCCATGACCACTTGTCCCTGAGTTCGAGTATTTCATGCACCTGCTCAAACCCTGGGCTCCCTCCGCCCCTCAAAGTAACATGGCAACAGGCCGATAGTAACATGACTTCAGGGCCTCCACGCCGTGCCCTTCCCCAGGCCCCTCACCTCCCACCTCACCTCCTCCTGGCTTCCCGCCTGGCTCTGGTCGAGCCGGACCCTGCTTCTTCCCCATTTCTGAGGTGTGTCCTTGCCTCAGACCATTTGCTTCCCATTCCCCTGCCAGGAGTTCCCTCGTCCAAGAGATCTACACAGCCAGCTCCCTGGGCTCCCCCAGCCACGCTGTTCAAACTACCACCGCCCGCAGTCCCTCCCCCCACTCCCCTCCCAGGCCCCAGTTCAGCTCGCGCTTCCCGGGGCACAGGTGGCCTTCGGAACACGTCACGGTCATTACAGATCGGTGCTTATGTCCACTGCCCGTCTCCTGGGTCAGAGAGCGAGGCCAGCGGGGCTGGGTGGTCTGTCTCACTTGTTCGTGGTGCATCTAAGGCAGATGGGGCAGTGCCGGCCCGGGACAGGAGCGTGAGAGCTGGCCGTGATCCGGACGCATGAATGGGTGAATCGCCGCCGTCCCCGGAAAAGCAACCCCCTTTGGGTTGGCCCAGACCGGCTGGGTGCTGTCCTGCCACAGCCTGGGACAGTCTGATCGCGTTACGCACAGAGCAAAGGAGAACGGAGATGCTGCGTTCACACTGATGTTGTCTGGACCTCCGTGGACTTGTGCTTCGCGCCATGTCTGGCCCTGGACACTGGTTTTACCAGCTGGGAGTTCCCTACTTAGCTGTACCTTCCACGTTCAAAGCCAAAGATTCCTGACAAGCGCAGCCTCTGGGCAGTAGTCTTAGTGGATGGCTGAGTTTTAAAAGAAAGGTCCAGTTTCGGTGATGTGTATTAGCCACGGTAGGTCGTTAATGACAGGCACAATTTCGCTCCCCACATTGCGTGGGTTCCCTCGGCACGCGCTTACTGAGCACCCGGCACACGTGAGGAGCCACGCCCGCCGTGAAAACTATCCTCATTCACCAACTCACCGATCTCCTCCCCCACTAGCACTTACTGGGTGCTTCTGCGCTGCGTGCACTGTCCCAGGAGCCAGGAGGGTGGCGGTGAGTGTGACCGGAGAGCGCTCTTCAGGGAGCTTACAGGGTGCGATCGGTGTGGAGACAGGCCGTGGCGTCCAGGTCAGAGGCAGGGAGGCTGGTCGGCGGAGAGACGCTGCGATGTTCCAGCTCAGAGGCCGGACTGGGGGAGCAGACGCCGGCCGTGCTCTGGGCCTCACCCCGCGGGATGCAGGGGGTAGGAAGGAGCACAGCCAAGGATCCATCCCGAGACCTCCTTACTGTTCGCACAATTGTCTTTGTGGCTTTGTTTAGGGCACTTACTCCTTCGTTTTCTTACACAGCAGTCGGAGAATGGGACCTGGATATTTCTATTTTTTGGAAATTCTTGAGCTCAAAAATAAATATTTAAGTTTTCTAACCTTTGCTTTGGCAATAGTTTTGACCCACGAAAAACCTCCAAAAATCCTGCAGTGTCAGCACACACCCTCCCCGCCAGCATTCTGTAACATCAGCGGCACACATCGTCACGGAGCCGTTAGCAACACAGGATGCCACAGGCAGCTTGTGGGAGTTCCACGTCTTCCCACCGAGGACGTTTCAGGGTCAAGATTCGGGCCAGGATTCCTGCTGTCGTCGGTTGTCCAGCCCCTGGTCGCCTCCCACCTGTGACACCTGCCCCACCTTCCCTTGCCTTGCACAACCTGATGCTTTGGAACACCACCTGTCACTTGTTTTGTAAAATGCCCCTTCTTTGGAGCCACCTGGGGGCTCAGTCAGTTAAGCGGCTGACTCTTGGTTTTGGCTCAGGTTATGGTCCTGGGCTCCTGGGATTGAGCCCTGCATTGGGCTCCCTGCTCAGTGGGCAGTCTGCTTCTCCCCCTCCCTCTCACCCTGCTCGTGCTCTCTCTCACAAATAAATAAAATCTTAAAAAAAAACACAACACAACAACAGTCCCCTTATCGGGCTGTGTGACGTCTCCCAGAATGAGCTGGAGGTAATGCATTTGGGGCAAGAATCCCACAGAAGTGACGTTGAACTTTCTCCTATACCTAGGGGTGCCTGGGGTCCGTGTGTCTTAGAGGGTGTGTGTGAGTGTGCTGGGTTCATCCTCAGTGGAGTGTCGATGGTCCCCCTGGGAACGTCTCTCAGTGTGGTTTGCTCACCTGCTCACACGTCCCGCTGCAGTCGTGGGCACCGCAGGGTGGCCTCGTGGTGATCTCCCGTCCCTGCCCCTTCCAGCCCAAGTGCTCTCCTACCAGGAAGAACTGTCCTGCTGCCCAGGCTGACCATTCTGTCAATAACAGAGTAACGCCAGCCTGGACTCAGGAGCTGGGGGCTTACAACCCAGCGGTATTCACCCTGACGCTTTGGACAGCTCGGTCTGGGGCGCTGGGAGCTCCCGCAAGCTGCTGTCTGCGTCTTTTCAACCTGTTCCCACCCTGGGCTGAGCCCTTCTTCACTTTCTGAAACCACCTGGCGGTCCATCTGATCTGGGGTCTTCTCTGCCCTACACTGGGGTCGGACATTTGTCCAAAGAGCACGACGGGTTCCTTTCCCTGGAGACTGGTATTGAGGAATCAATACCCAGGTGCTGGGTGCTGGGGGCTGGGTCCTCGCTTCCAGGCCCTCAGCAGACGGTGTGGGGAGGGCTGGGTGTTAGCCCCGCACCACAGGAGCACCCACGTCAGTCCTGGCGTCTGGATCTGCCCGTCTGCGGCTACGTGCGAATCACAGAGTCCCCACTCCCCTGCCCGATCCCCCTCGAGCGCCACGGTTCCCACCTTCCCTCGAGGGTAAGGTCTTCCTCCGACAGTGAGGTGTGGGGGTCCCATCGCCACTCCATCCCGTTTCCTGCCGGATCTTCATGCTGTCCGCTGTACTTACAACTCTAACCCCCGTGGCCCGAGAGACGCACGTCCTCCCTGGGGCCCCGAATCTGTAGGGTTTCTTTGTCTTTAGCCTCACCCGTGTGGTCGGCGTGTTTTCCAAAGTCTCCGCCTCGCTCCCTTCTCCCCGCCCCCCACCTTCAGCATCACGGCATCTTTCGTGTGTAAGAACCTCATTGGCTTTCACACCTATTGCGTTTGGGGTCCTCGTTGATTGTAGCTGATTGTTTATGGCTTGGGGCCGGGTATCATGAGCATGTCCTATAGGTTGGAACCACCTCAAGGTGTGTCCCCAGAGGGGTGTGGGTCTCCCTTCACGCTCACCGCCGTTCCGTTCCTTGTTCTTCCCACCACCTCCTGTGGGTAACTGTCAGCCCCGGACTGTCGGGCTAGGGGTGGGATGGACTCCCGCACCCTGCGCTGGGAGAGGAGACCGTGAACACGGCAGATCGGGGACAACTGGAGGGAACCCAGAGTTATTCTGGGGCCAAGTGCAGCTGAGAGGCTTACCAGACATCTCTATGGAATCACAGCTGGACAATTTCCTATCCCATCTGGAATCCAGACAGAAGTGAGAGGTTCATTGGAAAATCTGGGTGAATCAGCCCAAAGATGATTTCCGTGGCCATGCACGTGGGCAGGGTCATGCAGGAAGGTCACAGAGAGAGGTCAGAGCCACAGGTGGCGTCAGAGCCCCGGGCGCTAGGTCCAGCCAGAGGGAGGGGTGGAAGCCGACCCATGATCCGAGGCTTCATTTGTGCAGAGGGGAGGGGGGGTTATGCAACCGGGAGACACGGCAGCAGGTCCTCCGGAGCAAGTGGGGAGGGGAGACCCGCAGAGGCTGTGGGCGGCCACCAAAGCGGGGAGCCCTGGGGCATGGCTGCGGGGGGCCGGGGACCAGGCAGCAGAACCCCCGGGGAGGGGCCCCACTGAGGCCAGCGGCTGCCTGACCCGGGGTGTCACACCCAGCATCTCGCACCACACGCACGACAGGAGCGAGTGGAGACGGTCCTCACGTGAGAAACAGTGCAAGCATGTCCCCACGTGTCCTGTCCCTGCGTCCCTGCACCTGCTGCCCCACACGCATGCTCTCCGCGGGCCGTCTGACCGCCCCACCGCACCCCAGCCTCTCCCGTCTGCCTCCTGAGGGCGACGCGCCCCTCCCGGCCTCGCTGGAGCCTTTCCGCCGCATCTGCTCCTTCCACCTCACCTGCTTCATCGCCGGGCTGCCTGGGTCCCTCGCGCCCGGCTCCTCCGCGGGACCTGCTCCTGCTGGGGCCGGCGAGACCCCCAGGCTCCCACCTCCCAAGTGCTCCCTGCGCACCGCGGCACGGCTCCCCCCTCCGGCTCCTCTTCCATGTTTCCGGACACTGCTTGGCAGGCAGCCCTCGCTCTGCGTCCCGCCTCTGCTCCGCATGTTCCTGCTGGGCCTGGGCGCCCACCCACACGGACTCATCACACAGCTCTTTCTGTGATAGTTCCCAACACACATCCCCACCGCGGCCATCAGGACGGGCTACGTAATGTTGCAGCAACAGAGCCTCCGAAACCCAGGCTCCAAATAAACCGGGTTTATTTTCACTCTGCCACATGCCCACCGTGAGCCATCTGGGGACTCTGATCTACGCGGTCCTCTCTCTGGGACTCAGGCTGAAGGAAGCACGGCTCCCTGAAACTGCTGGGTGCCATGGCCAAGGGGAAGACGGTTCTGGAGGGTCAGGCCCATGGAGACGCGATGCACATTGCTCCCGCTCACTCTCACGGGCCACGCGCCGATCCCATGGGCCCTCAACCCTGGGCAGCTCGAGGGGGCCCCGGCCCTCACCAGCCCAGAAGGCAGAGGAGGGCAGGTGCTCAGTGGGCGGCGCTCGACTGGACAGATCTGGGCCGAGGCGGGCACCCGGCAGCCTCTCTCCTCCCCGGTCAGCAGGACTGTGCACGCGCTGCGCGTCTCCACCGTTTCAAGGTCCACGTGCCCGGAGCGGGACTCGAAGGCCGCCCCTCTTGACCCTGGCCCACGAGAGCACCTGCAGCCTTGGGGGAGCCCTTCGCCGGCTCCTCTGGGGACTACGCATGCGCACCGAGACCTCTCTGGCATCCGCCCCTCGCCCCCCGGCCTCCCCCCACTGGTCTCACGGCTCCCCTGTCTTGACAGACACTGAATCGTACCCTCGCAGTCACAGCGATCTTTCCAAAATGGAAATCTGCTAGTCTGCTTGAAAATTTTCAGTGCCCTGTAGGACCTCCAGGAAAAACATTTTAAGAAAATTACTTGCCTAACCAACAGGATTTCTGGAACACAGTTCTAGTAACGACGGCGCACGCCCAAGAGCTCCCCGCATTACAGCAGTAACCCTGGACGACTGACCCCGGCTGCACTCTCCTTCGAAGCAGTGCAGCCCCACAGATGCTAAGCTCCGGCCCTGTGTCAGGGTCACTGAGACGCGTCCCCTGTCCTGCGGGTCAAGTCTGGTGAGCGAGGCAAGGGGAGAACCAGGTTGTTCCCTGTGAGGCCTCCTGTGCCTGGGAACATGTCCCGCCCTGTCGGGTAACAGCCACCGGCCGCACGGGTTTTTACCAGACCACACAGAGATGAACCACCCCTTCCGCAGAGAGACTGTCCCCCGTTCTCTACCTCCCGCTGCCCTTCCTGGCTGTGGTTCCAGAGGGCACGTACTTGCTGACCTACCGCTCTATGAAGCGAGAGGCCGTAAGCGTGAGTCCCCCGAAACAACCATGTAAGTGGCCGTGCACGAGCTCACCAGGGCCCGGCCAGTCGCGTACGGGCGACACAACCAAGCACGAAGCGTCCCTGGGCGTCCCCGCCAGGAGGGGCCGCACGGGGAGATATTCACGGCGTCAGGATCCCTGCAGGGATTTTCAGGGAGGGCGGTGAGAAGCGGCGGACTCTGACCGGGAGAAGCCGTGGGCGGGCGGGCGGTTCGCAGCCGCCGCAGGGGACCCCCGGGGTGTCCGGACACAGGCGAGAGCCGGGGCTGAGGAGGATGACTGTGAGCGAGTGTGCGGTTCGCGGTGAGTATCTGCAGCGTTCACAGGAAGGCCGGGCCTGGGGTGGGAGAAAGCCGGAGGACTGTCCCGAGGGGAGGCTGGACTTCCAGCGACGCCCACTCGGCCTCCCACCCTCCCCCCTGCCGGCTCTTCAGGAGCGTCTGTCACATTCGTTTGTGTCCTTTTTAAACAAGTTCACTGCGAAAGGTGACCTTCTAGTTTGCATTAGAACTATTTTTTTAATTAATTATGTATTTGACAGAAAGAGATCACACGTAGGCAGAGAGGGGGGTGGGGAAGCAGGCTCCCCGCCGAGCAGAGAGCCCGATGCGGGACTCAATCCCAGGACCCTGAGATCATGATCTGAGCAGAAGGCAGAGGCTTAACTCACTGAGCCACCCAGGCGCCCCTGCATTAAAATTATTGATGTAGAGGCCAGAAGCACGAGCTCCAGAATCCACAACAAATATCCACAGCCCAATAATCGTCTCTGCTCTGTGGGGGCTGGGGATGGCTCTCTTCTGCCTGCGGAGCCAGGATGCTTCTGGAGCCATGATGGGGTGGGGGGCCAGAGAGAGGCAGCAGCAGGGGGACTGGTCTGCACCTCCACTGGTGAAGTGATCATACAACAACACCCCGTAGGTCGAGTAGACACTCAGGGTGTCTGGTTTTGAGCCATTTTAAGCTTCCTATTCCCCCAAACTCCTCCATTTCCAGGCCCTGCAGGATCTGAAGACACCGAGGGAGTGAGCCCCTGCAGGCGGTGGTGGGAAGAGACAGGGTGTGGGAAGCAGAATCCTGTCTCTCCTGCTGGTCAGGGAAGGAAGGAGAGGACAGCCTCAGGTCGCCCAGGGAACCAAGAAATGCTCTGGGAAACAGTCCAGCCATAAGGGAAGGGGTGGCCCTTGTTCTCCTTCTCCTTCCTTCCCACAAAAGGGCCGGCGTTGGGAAGAGTGAAGTGTGGGGGCTGTTTGCGAGCAGAGACCTCCGTGCTGCCCCCTCCTTTCCCCTGCAAGCTCCTGCCTTCACAGAGGGGATGGAAGGGAAGAGCCCTGGACTGGAGAAAAGGTAGAAGTTTAAAAAGAACCCAGAGTGTCTGGGTGGTGTTTAATGCCTTAGCTGTAGGGACCAAGGCCATCTCAGTAGCTTAACCTGCCCACTGCTGCCAAGACGGCCTGGGGTGGTTCCCAAGTGTGGCAGGGGCAAGAATGCACAAAACTTCTCCATTCTGAGGTCCCAGCGTCCTGAAGAGCATTTAGCCAACCCAGCACCAGACTGAGTGTCTCGGCTCTACACTTCAGTGTCAGGGAAGACGGCTGCTGGGACAGCTTGCGGAGCCGTGTCAAGGGCTGGGTCCCAGTCCCAGGCAGTGCACATGGAGCTGGGGCGCTGGGAGGTGAGGTGGGATGGACACGGGGAGTGTCCATCCCTAGGGCGGGAGCACAGGAGGGCGGATTTCAATTCTCGAGCGGAAGTGGTAGGATGCATAGGTCACAAGGCGACCTACCGCGTGGAATATGACTTTGTTTTAGGCCAAGTTGTCTGGGCTCCTAATGAGTCGCAGTGAGCACCTTCGTGAGCTGATTCACGCACAGATAATGCAGGGCTGGAGGGGAGGCTCCAGTGGGAAACACGGGGACTGCAACCACCTTCCCAGTGTCCGACGGTCAGTAGCGTGGATCAGCTCCGTCTGGGACGTGCTTCCGTATCTTGGCAGAGCCGGGGCTGTCTCTGTGATGAGGTGAACAGTGGTCCCACCAAGAGTTGTGCTGAGGTCCTAACCCCAATCCCACAGAGCCTGACCTTCTGTCTCTATGGAAAGAGGGTCGTTGTGGATTGGTCATGAGGATGAGCTCAGTGGCGTGGGCGCCACTGAAGCGTGAATGGTCCTTCCAGCTGAGGAGACGTCACACTAGCAGGACATAGAGGCCGGAGTGAGGTGCTCACAGGCTGCTGAGCAGACGGGCTGGCCAGGAGCTAGAGCTGACAAGGAAGGAGCACACCCCAGAGGCTCTGGAGGGGGCACAGTCCTGCCAGCACCTGGGTTTTGGCCTTCCAGGCCCTCAGTGTGTGGCGCTGTTAAGAGCACAGTAGAATCTAAGCTTGCGGGCCTCTAACAGATCCCACACTGCAGGCTTAAAACCAACAGATGTTGACTTCTCACTGTTTGGAGAACGGATGTCTGAGGTCACATCCAAGACAGAAAGTGCAGATCTGGTCTCTGGAGAGGAAGTGGTGCCTAGATGGCATCTAACTCTATCCTCACACGGCGGAGGGGCGAGGGGCTCTCTGGAGTTCCTCCATAAGGACACTAATCCTGGGGGCTCCCTCATGACCTCACCCTTGCCCAGAGGCCCTACCTCGTGACACCAGCACCTTGGGGGGTAGGATTCAACAGATGAACCTTGGGGACACACTCAGGCATAGCAGGCAGCCCCTAGGGAGGTCATACAGATGCTGTCCCCCAAAATATAAACAATGATGCTGGAGTCAGCAGTGATTTCTGAGAGGGCTTCCAGTTTAGAAATGCTTCAAACTCATTCATTTTGCTCCACCAGGGACAGAGAGGCCCTGGTAACACCAACCCCGAGCACCCCCAAAGTGGGTACTCCACGTACTCTCACTCCGCATGCCTCGTCTGAAACACACTTCCGAGGCACAAAGTGTGGGGGAATACCACTGGGAATGATTTCACTTCTCTGGCTTTAAAACACATACACAATTATATTTCCACTCATTGCTGAATGTCTAATAAAGCTGCTGAGCATCAATTTATTACTACGGTAACTTTACAACACAAGTCTGTTTCATTTTTATACTCTATTATTATTGGAAAAACAGCACTTAGGGATTACAAGAGCCTTAGAACACAATGAAATGGTTTTCAGTGTCTCTTCTTATGTCAACACTAATATATGCTTTTGCAAAAATTCAGAAAATATTTAAATGCAAATAAAATTCAGCCACAAATCTACCACCCAGGGATGATCTTTATTCCTATTTAGTGCCTTCCTGTAACAGATTTCTCTGGCTGTGTGTGATGGGTTAATTTTAGGTGTCAACTTGGAGAGGCTATGGTGCCCAGACATTTGGTGAGATAGAAGTTTAGATATGACTAACATCTAAACATCTAACATCTAGATTAACATCTAAACATCTAAATCAGTAGACTTTGAGTAAAGCAGATTGCTCTTCAGATTGGGTGGGTCTCATCCAATCAGTTGAAGGTCTTAATGGAAAAGAATGACCTCCTCAAGGAGAAATTCTGCCTCCACGCTGTCTTTTCACTTGAGCTGCACCATCAACTCTTCCCTCAACCTCCAGCTTGCCAGTTTGCTTTGCAGAATTCAGACTTGCTCAAAATCATGTGAACCAATTCCTTAAAATCAATGTCTCTCTCATCATCACACACACACACACACACACACACACACACACACACAATTGGGTCTGTTTCTCTGGAGAATCTGGCTAATACACTGCATCAGTACAAATGTAGAGGGTTAAGGTGACACTCACGTCTTAGCTCACACTAGATCGGCAGGTCAAGTCCAGCACATGGGGCTGGGTCCTCTGCTCACAGGCTCACAGATGGACATTATGGTGCCAGATAGCCTGAGATCTCATCTGCAGGCTTCTATGGGTTGTTGGCACTACTCAGTTCCTCGTGAATGTAGGAAGGAGGTTCCCCTTCCTTGCTGGCTGTTGAGCTCCAAGAGGCCTTGTGGAGCCCCTTCCATGTGGACTCCCCATCCTTGAGTCATGAAAGGCTTTTCCAATCTTTCTCCTGCATCAAATCTCTGGCTTCCTCTCCTGCTACCACTAGACAAAACTGCTCTTCATAAGTTCATGTGATGAGGTCCAGCCCCCTGGATGACATTCATTTGCCACATAGAGTCACATGCCTGAGAGAGGGGTTCATCATGGTAAGTACTGGTCCCACCCACACCCATCACAGAAGAAAGTCACCTTAGGCTTCTGCCCACCACACAATCTTTGCAGTTTTTGCTATGAATGTTCCAATGTTGGGGCCTCATGGGGTACAGAAATCTTATAAATACTGTAACTGCTTTGTTATACAATGAAAAAATTCTTTGTAAATATATTTTACTGATTATAAATAAGTAAATCTATCATTTTGTATGTTGATGGATGTTTACTGTTTCTAATTAATTCTTTACTACAAATAATAGCAATGAATTAGAATTTCTTCTAGGACTTCCTTTTTTAAAATTAAATCTTTTACTGGAAGTTGACTATTTCCTCAGGATCCCATAAGTGGAACAAATATAAAGGTTTTCAATATGCCTTGCCAAACTTTTCAGTGGAAGAGATTTTTAAAAAATTTCATCCTAATGAGAATACTTACCTCAGAAGCAATTTAGTTCATCAAAACTTCAGTTTTTTAACTCTGTGAAAATTATTTCTGTAATTTTTCATTGTGTACATTTAGGTGCCTACTTAATGCCCTAGCAATGTTTACATTTACTTATTCATTTATTTATTTGATAACTATCTTATTTATATATTCCGTCCTTAACACACACCTATTCACTGGACGAGTGAACGAATGAATTCATATGTTACGTAGGACACATCAAAGAAGACAATGAATTCCACAGAACACATTCTCTTCACTACATTTGGGGGCAGCACATGCAAAAAGACACACTGCTGCTTCAAGTTCAGTGTTGGGTTTCATGTTATTTAATTTTGCCCCCAGACCTTACAGATTTGCCTCTGCTCTATTCTCTTCATTGAGTGTGTTCTCTGGAAATAGGCTTTCGACAACTGATGGATTCTGACTCATTAACAAGGGCGGGCTCTGCTTGTCACAGGAGTAGCGGGGTGCTGGCATGCTGCTGGACAGTTTGAAGTCTACGAAAGTGAAGAGACTGACTTGTGTTCAGAGAACGATGCTTTCAACACCCTTCACTGTTCAAAGGTGGACAACCCTCTGTCTGTTACACTGCCAGAGCTCTGTCACAAGGTGTGAGAAGAACTGAGAGAACACTTCATTTGCTGAGCAGGAAGGCACTCGTCAGGGTTAGACAAACAGCTGAAAAGTGCCCCAAAACAGCTTGTGCGTAGCCTGAAGAGTGATAAAGTGCCTTCTGCAGTTTTGAGAATTAGTGGGAGTGACTTGACTTCTGGGGAAATTGAGAGCTTGTTTAATCAGAAATAGGAACAAATGGGGAAAAAGGAAGAATGATAATATTTTATGTATATCTCTAAATCTAGTTCTGCCAAAAGGGCTAAAAAGGAAATGTGACTAATATTAAAGAATATCACACATTACAAAATTCTAAAAAAAGTAATTAAGGAAGAAAAATAATTAACAGTGGCTCTATTTATCCTAGCAAGTGTGTCTTTCCTTCAGTTAATTCATTCCATCTTAATCAAAGTGGAGATCAGAACAAAATTGCAGAATATCTACAAAGTAGTAAGGATGAAAGCATCATATCTTATCCGATGAGACGCAGCAAAAGATACACTCTTAGGAATATTCATAGTCTAAACTCCCTCACTAAATAGGCAATCAGCTGATAAATGAGGGAAATAACAATGGATCTAAGGAAATTAAAAGAAATTAACAAAAGCATAAATTGATTTAATGAACAAGAAAACAGGAAAACAATGGAAAGTTGATAAACCAATAAAGAGCTGATTGCACAATCTGGCTCTTACAATGTTCTCATGCCACATCCCAGAAGCCCACCTTCCTTTCTCAAGACGGCCCCAATGCTGATGGACTGTTGTAGTCTAAGGTATGTCCCCAACAAGCCAATCTGTAAGAACATCCTAAGACCCTCTGTTCTGAACTTGAATGGTTTCTAGAGATGCATGGATTGGCAATGGATTTCTGCAAAGGGACCAGTATTTGGGGTAAGGCCACACTGTCTAAATTAGGAGATTCTCAATCCTGTTCTTCAGAAGTATGATCTTTCTAAGATAGTGTCCTGTTATGTTTTTAGGGAAGAGGGCAATTGTACAGTCTCAACAGAATGCCTACCCCTCAGGCCTATACAGAGGTAGAGAACTGAATTATTCCTGGGTTAAGGGCACAAGCGAACCCATTAATAAAAGTCATTTGGAGTTACCACCACACTAGTCAGATTCTTCTCGGCCATACTGACGAAGATGAAGATTCAGAGGCAGACGTGTCCCGAGAGTTCCCCGATGCTGCTACCCTGGCCGGGAGCAGGGTTGGCAGCTGCACAATCACAGAGAAATACCTTCTTTGCAACGTTCTACACAGTAATGAAAACTCAGAGGCAATCCCCCAGCGATAAAGTAATGACAATAAATTAGAGCCCATCTACTCACCAACACCCAGACGAGCACAAGGACGATGCGCTCAGTGGATAGGCATGCTGTGGAAGGAGGCACGTGATGGCTGTGTGCCAGGACTCTGACCACCCTGACCTTCAGCCTCGGGTGTTCCATGAGGGAACGTGCTATGCTACACAGAAAGGGAAATCAGGGAGCAGATGGGGCTGAGGCTGGTGGTCACCTGACCCAGAGATGGGGAGAGCCCCCTGGATCATCCAAGCAGGCCCAGTGTCACCACGTGAAGTCTTCAAAGCAGAGGAAGGCAGAGGGAGTCAGAGATACAATGGCTGAGATGAGGCAGGAGAGGCTGGATAAGGGGAAGGGATCCTCTGCCACACGCGACTTTGAAGACAGAGGCAGGGGCCATGAGCTGACATGTGCATGTGGTGGCCCACAGAGACTCAGCTGACAGCCAGCAGAGATAGAGGCCTAGTTCTAAGGCTGGGACAAGGAGACAGAACCCCCACCCGGTTCTCTCAGAACAGAATGCAGCTCTGCTGACCCATCAAGTTAGCCCAGGAAGACCCATATGGGGCTTCTGACCCATAAGGCCCAAAGAATCAGATGATAAATCTGTCTTACTTTAAGCTACTAAATTTGTGTTAGTTTCTTATGATAGGCATAAAAAACTAAAGAATGGTGGAGAGAAGAAAAGGAAAGGACATTACAGTAATATGTACAGTGTGATCTCATTTTTGTTTTAAAAATAGGTACATGTATACACTTCTGTGCAAACAAAAATGTCTAGACAGCGCAAAACCATCAGCAAGGCTGCTCCCGGAGGCATGGCATTGGAAGAGACCAAAGATGTTCTACTTATATAATTCTGTGTTGTGTTAGCTTTTTACTGCAAGTATAAATAATTTTACAGGTTAAAATCAATTATTTTATAAATTATATAAATTTATAAATTATATTATAAATTAATAAATCACATTATATGTTATAAATTATATTATGCTATAAATTATATAATAAATATAATTTATAAATTATATAAATCAACTAATTATGAATTTAATTAACAGATGGATTGCGTATCTGAGGTCAGCCCCATACTGTGCGGACGCCACTCCTGGCCAGGCTGTGAGGGCTCAGGGTCCCTAGGAGAGTTTCTTGCTGCACGGGTCCATGCAGACCCACATGCCTTGTCTGCACTTGCACTGGCATCGTCGGTTAAACAAAAGCACATGTTCTGGAGATTCTGGATTTAAATGCGTGGTTCCTGTAACAGGACGGGACAGGCACTGTGGCAGCCCAGGGCTGACGGCCCGAACCGCACGAACGAGCGAGAGAAGGCAGAGTCCGAGCAACAGGACCAGCCACTGCAGGCTGCAGACGAGCTCTCATAGTGAAACACTCAAAATAGAGAATAAGTGGACAGAAGAAACAAACCGTGAAATTTAAAAAGAGGAATTTTTCATGAGCCTTTCTGCCTTACTTAGGTTTTGATCTGACTTTTTAAACCAATTTTTGCTTTTAAAGATTTCATTTATGGGACACCTGGGTGGCTCAGATGGTTAAACGTCTGCCTTCAGCCCAGGTCATGATCTTGGGTTTCTCAGATCGAGTCCCATGTCAGGCTCCCAGCTCAGTGGGGAGTCTGCTTCTCCCTCTCCCTCTGCTTCTGCCCTTGCTGTACTCTGTCTCTCTCCCTCTCAGAAGAATAAATAAAAAAATATTTAAAAAAATAAAGATTTCATTTATTTATCAGAGAGAGAGCGAGAGAGCAAGTGCATGCACATAAGCAGGGGCAACTGCAGCAGAGGGAGAGGCAGGCTTCCCACTGAGCAGGGAGCCGATGCGGGGCTCGATCCCAGGCCCCGGGGTCATGACCTGAGCTGAAGGCAGACACTTCACCGACTGAGCCCCCCAGGTGTCCCCCTGGTGTGACTTTAGAAACACCAGAAGAACAGGAAAAGAATCCAAGTACGACCCGAGGGTGTACGGAAAACACGAGACGACTTGGGGTAGAATGCTGGGAGCTTCCTAGACAAACACGATAGATGAGGATGCATGAGGCTGGGTCCTTGCACAGCCATGGAAGGAGAGGAACAGGCAGCGAAGTCGAGTGTGCGCCCTCCTCGGTGGGCTCACAGCCCGCTTGGGCGAGGACCTGCCCCCCCGCCCCCGCCTACCTTCCGCTCTGACAGCGCTCTGGTGAGAGACCCGGGGCTCCCAGGGAGGGGGGAGGTGGGGCTCCCGCAGGCAGAGAGCAACTACTCCTCCCCCGCCCCACTGCTGCTCCGCTGAGCGCAAGCTCCACAGGTGGGCACGGAAGCCGCGGTGCCCGGGAACGGAAGAGCTGCCTAGGTACCGTGTGGGGCATTTCCAAGGAGCCTGGCATCGGGTCTTTCTGGACTAACACAAGGAGTGTCAGGAATTGGGTGGATGTGAATCAGCTTTACCTATGGTTTTTAAGTTGATGATTTTATTTTTAGATTCTTCACAAATGATGCTTTTACTGGTGCCCTTAACAGCAGCTCCTTAATCAAGCGGTCAGTGGTGACTCCTGAGAAGTCATCCATGAGGAGGTAGTCCCGCTCGCTCGTTCGGTGAGTGCGGAGCACAGACAACGTGCTACACGACGGAGAGACGTGACAGTGACACGTGGCACATCTTTTTTTTTTTAAGATTTTATTTATTTTTTTGACTGACAGAGATCACAAGTAGGCGGAGACAGGCAGAGAGAGAGGAGGAAGCAAGCTCCCTGCTGAGCAGAGAGCCCGATGCGGGGCTCGATCCCAGGACCCTGAGGCCATGACCTGAGCCGAAGGCAGAGGCTTTAACCCACTGAGCCACCCAGGCACCCCTCGTGGCACATCTCTTGCCCTCGTGGAGTACACAGGCGATTGGGGGTAGCTAACAAGTGGTAGCGGTAAGCACGGGGCACTCAGGGAGCACACTGTGGGGCACCTGACCCAGGGAGACTCCCTGGAGGAGGATGAGCAGGAGCACGGCGGTGCGGAGATGCTGGGGATGGATGCGCATCTGGACGTGGGAGCTGTTCGGGAGGGCCGGAGCGTAGACCTCACTGTTCGGACACGGTGAGAAATACGCTCTCACGGGCTGCTGGGGCTGGATCGCGACCAGTCTGCCACGCGACTCGGCTACAAACCGGGTGGTCACGCCAGCCAGCAGAGGGGGAGGTCGGCACGGGATTAGAGAAACAGGGCTGAGGGATGCTGTTTGAGAGACGACAAGAGCCGTGTGGTCTGATGGAGACTGGGAGCCCCAACAGCAACGGAGTCTTAGTATCAGAGAATGGCAAGAAGCCAAGACAGATGGCAGTGGAAATGAAGACAGTGGCCTTGAGGGACCCCGTCACCCTTCTGGATGGGTCCTGAATATTCTGCACGCCCTGTGATTTCTTCCAGAGGCTTCTCAGGGCGACTTCACCAGGTCTCAGATGTAGACCTGACTCCTCCCTGGTAGCTGAGTAGTCTGACCCTTTGTCATGGACCAGGGGCTTCCGGGACACCCACAGAGCAACTACCCAGCTAAGCCACACGACTAGGCTACTCTGGAAGAAAGGGGAGCTCCCTTGTCCTTGGGCAGGCTCATGAGCCAGCAAGGACACCTGAGCCCATCTTCCGAGGCAGGTCACCCAGTAGGCAGGCAGGCAGGGTTCTCCTCTGATCCTCCTCTGGATCGCCTCCCCCGACACCAGCAGCCAAGCAGGAGGGAGCAGGTGCTGGGAGCAGCTTGTGTCTCATGTTGCCTGGATACCCACTCACCAAAAAAGAGAAGCGAGGCAGACCTACGCTCCCCATCTTCCTGTCCCAGAATAAAGTTAGTCTCTCAGCACAGAGGAGCTGCTTGCACAGATCCTTGCTCTCAGCTCCCATCCTTTGGTTTTGCAAGAGGCCGTTTTTCCAGCTCCGGTTGGGCGGCTGGATCTGACGGCGCCCCCACTCTTGGCGCAGGTCTGTGAGTTCTGGCAGATCGTGGAGTCACGACCGAGGCGCGGAGCTCCTCCATGCTCTGCGCCCGTGTCTGCTGCTACGGGACCGTTCCGTCGCACCTCGGGGAGCTCCTTTCATGTTCCTTGTGGCCCTGTGTGCGGGCGGTGGTCTTCCCGCTCCGGTTCTGATGACCCATTCCTCCCTGCACGTCTGTCCGTCTTGGGGCTGACGAGGTTCTTCTCTCGGGGCTCGGGGGTGTTGCTTCCTTGTCACTTTCCTGGCTCCATTTGCGATGGCAAGTCGGCCCCAAGTCTTCGTTTCTCTCTATGTAACGGGTTTTTATTTTTCTCCAACTGTCCTAGAGTTTTTCTCTTTATCCTCAGCTTCTGGCAGTTTGAATATGACATGTGTACAGACGAGCAGGGTTTTGTCTCTCGTGTTTACCTTTCTTGAGACTTTCTGAGATTCTTCCGTCCGTGTTGCAGTGTCTGTCTTCGGGGCATTCGCAGGAATCGAATCTGGAACGGCCCTTCGGTCCTGCCCGCCCTCCCTGGGCTGCTCTCAGGGTCCCAGGCACTTCCCCCACAGCTCCTGCATGTTTTTTCCCACTTCTGCTCCCCCCTTTTCTTCTCTGAATTTCCGTTCGGTAACGTCTACGGACCCACCTTTAAGGTCCCGGGTGTGTCACCTGAGTTCACTGATGAGCGCCCTGCAGGGGCCTCACTCCTGCCGCGCGGTCTGTCCGCTGCAGGTCTGTCTGTCCGCACTCCTTCCACTTCCCGTCTGTCGTCCCCTTCCACTGGGCCTCGGCCATGTGAACTGGGCATCTGGGGGGCCTGACAGAATCATGGTCCCTGTCCCCTCGTTCTCTGGGTTGCTCTGTCTCTGGAGAGCAGCTTTTGTTTCCTTTTACTCTGAAGTTTGCCGGGACGCTGGTCCTCTGTGCAGAACAGCAGAGGCCGAGGTAAGGGGGGTTTGTGCTTGGGAGCAGACTCACCCCGTGTTCTGCCGGGCTGAGATCCTGCCACGGTGGCCAATGGTTTGGGGTGATGACTAGGTGTTCCCACCACCAAGTGCCTGGGCCCTGAGGACTCATCTGTCCATTGTCTCCCAGTCGCTGGGCCCTTGGTGTTTGCTGTCCTGCGGTGGTGGCAGGGGGGATGTTCGCTGCAAGGGCTGGCCGCGGGCAGCCCCAAGCCCCGTTCGTGAGTGCTCTTCCTCCTCCTCCCAGGGGAAGGGCAGCCATTCAGTACTGGGTTAAGATCAGGGCCAAGAACTAGGGGTGGAGGGTTTTCCTCCCTCCTTCCCCACAGGTTTACTCATGCGCCTTCGAGTGGGTGATGGCCTTACTCCATAGGAAGGTGTGCAGGCAGGGGTCCCAGGGGTGGGGACCTTCCCTGCAGGGATGGGTTCACCCGCTGGACAACTGTCCCAGCAAGCTAGGTCGAGGGGCTCTCTCCGGCTCCAGCCCCCTTCCCACCCTGCACAGGGCCGTCGAGGAGCACGTGGGGGTCTGTGTTCACCCCATGGGGCTGGGGCTCCCAAGGATCCACCCAGGCAGACTTCACGAGCCCCACAGCCCTCCCACTGCACCCCGCTCCACGTGGGGCAGCCCTCAAATCCTAGCCTTCCGGAGCCCCCTGGGCTGCCCTGCAGCCTGGCCCTGCTGCCTGGGGGCTCTCGTGCCTTGTTGTCTGGCTCCCCGCCACGCCCATATCAGGGCGGCACCGCTGGGCGTTCCGGCTGCCCACACCCCAGACAGAGCTGGAACCGTTCACCCACTGCTGCGCTGAACGCCGTTCTCTGGGGGTTTGTGAAGACACCCAGCTGTGCTGCCGGCCACGCAGTACTCACCCCCACGGACGCACGGTTTGTTCGGTGCCTTTGCTGCTCTAAAGAGCCGCGCTGTCCCACTGCTGCGTAGAGAGCACACCCGTGGGGCGAGGGCGCTCACCCGATGTGGAAAAGGTACACCGCAGGCTTCTGCTCTTGGCCCCCGCCGCATCTACTTCCCCTCACTCGTTAGACACAAGCCGCCTTCATTTGTTTCCTGTGTGTTCTTCTGTTTCTTAAGCAATACAAAGTGGTACGAATTTTCTTACTTCCCCATCTGAATTATACAGAAAGGGGCATGCTTTATAATGTTCTATGCTTTGCTTTTTAAAATTCACATAATCTGGATCTTGCCACATGAGTACGTGCGAGTCTGACTGGTGTTTATAGCTATGTCGTGTTCTAGAACATTCTATGACTATATTCTGGGGTCTGCATGTCTGTTACTCAGTGAACCCCGTAGCAGTGGACTGTGGGGTGGATTCTGACTGTCCTAACAGTGTTGTAATGAACAGAATTTTGCCCACATCCCTCCTTACAGGTGCATGTGCGTCCGGGGCACAAGTCCCCTGAAGTGGGACCCAGTGCCTACTGCTGGGTGTCCGGGCGACTGACAATGTCTCATGATGATCTACAATGACAGAGTAAACATCACTGGATTTTGTACATCTTTGTGTGCTTTTCAGGAATTTCTTTAAAATAAGTTCTTATACTTCTCATTTTAAATGGTATGCTAAAATACTCTCCAGAAAGTTTTAATGATTTTTAAGATATGTGAATAATCTTTTCCTGGTCTTTATCCATATTTATATTGTGGTTTTTTTCTTATTGATTCATAAGGCATCCCTCTACATGGTAAGAATATAAACGTAAGACTGAAATGACAAAACATTTCTCCAGGTCTTAATTACTATTTTATCTTGGTGACAGTACTTTTAGCTTGCTGGTTGGTTGGTTTGCTTTTACTACAAATAAGTTTTTAATTTTATGAATTCAAATCTGTCCTTATGTTGTAGCTTCTCAATGTGGAATAATGTTTGCATATGTCTCCTCCATCTGAAAATCACAGAACATTCACATGCACGCATGCGTGTACAAGCCTATGCACGCACCACATATGCACATTCATGTGTCAGTGTACACATACATATCATATGACACACACATACTGATAGGAGTCTTTTTTTAAAAACAGGATCCACACTGAGCACAGAGCCCAACGCAGGGCTCAAACTCACAACCCTGGGATCAGGACCAGACCTGAGATCAAGAGTCCCTTGCTTAACTGACCGTTCCGGGCTCAGTGCACCAGCACGATTCTTAGATCTCCTCGCCATCTGAGTTTATCTTTACATATGAAGTTCTTAAAATAAGTCCTCCTTCCTCGATAAATTTAAAATACCTCCTTCCTGGGAGATGACTCAGAGATGTTTGGAATTATTAGAGCTTTGACTTCTCAATTCAACTAAGCAGAAAAAAGAAGAAGAAAAGAAACAAAACCTCAAAGGCCCCCAAATGGAATCGGTCAGTCTACCTTGCCTAATAATCAGAAATGAGTCCTGCAAATCCACTACGTTTAATACGAATACACAAGCTGATTTAAAAACCCAGCACATCGGATGCCACAGTCACTGGACATCTGCCTTTCACCTGCAGTAATTCCAGCCGGTGTCCGCGTGCGGCCGGCGACTGTCCCAGGTGTGGGTCCGACCGTCCAAATGAGCACTTCGTGCAGGAGAGCACTGTGACACGTGTGCAGGATTTCGGCTGTTTGTGCTGGACTCTGAAGAGTGGAGCTTATCCCTCTCTTGCTAATCTGGAGAAGGCAGTGAGGTGAGGGCAGGAGTCCTCATCTGTACAAAAAGGACGTCTGTTCAATTATTAAGGAGAGGACGGTTCTTCCTCGGGTAACAGCAAAAAGGCAAGACTGTTCAACAGAAGCACGGTTGCAAGAGGTCAAGCATTTTGAAGGAGAAAATCTGCAGCCTTTACAGAAGGGATTTCGTATCTGATGCCATAAAAGGACTGATAAGAGCCAATTAGAGAGCCAATTTTCTTCCAGGTCTTTAGCCCCGCAGACGGAAGACGAGGGGCTGGCCCAGTTCATTTTCTCTGTGCACTTACTGTGGTGGGGAGCGGCACACAATCCCTGAGGTTCAGAGATAATCGCATAAATCCGGCCTGTCACATTGGAACTGAAGTGTAACTACCACGCGGCGTTGCTGCTTTTTTTTTTGCGTTCTTAAATACTGTTGCCAGAAGTCGTCTGTGCATGCCAGAGGAGCACAAAACGCAGAAGGGGTCAGCACACGGGAATTCTTGCTTTTAGCTCCTGAATCAGCCTGTCACCTGGAAACACTGTCCGCCACCCCTCCTGGGGAGCTTCTATGGTCCCGACGGGGAACATGCTCAGGGCACTGTGCGATCAGAGGACTTCAGGTACATTTTAAATGCGACTTAAGAACTATGAGTTTTACTTCAGTCTTTGGGCATAGAACAACCTCTAGAATACAGAGGGCCTGTTGAGGTAGTCGAGCGCACACGTCAGATACAGCGGATGCAGGGTCTGCACACCTTCCTGCGGCAGCGCCACGCGGGTGCGGAGCGACCCCAGGCAGGGGGACCGGACCGCAGGCGGGGGGACCGGACCGCAGGCAGGGGACCGGACCCCAGGTGGGGGACCGGACCGCAGGCGGGGGACCGGACCACAGGCGGGGGACCGGACCACAGGCGGGGGGGATGGGGTGAGGTGATGGACAGGTGTGTCGTACAGCCACCTGTCTGCTCTGCAGAGCCTGGTCTGCTCATCTGGGACCTGCGCAACCCCCTCATGGTTTCCGGCCGTCTCCTCTGACCACATGGTGGCATCATAACGAAGTGCTCCTTCCTCCCCTGTCATGCCCACCGGTCTCCGCAGGCACGGTCCTGCCATCTTCAGGCAAACATGCTCACTCTGGGCACGAGGTTAAAATCACCACCTTCGTGTCAAACCCGCGGTCACTTCTGGGGTGTTCTGCACCTCACTGCTCTGAGCTGGGGTTGTGCTGCATAAAATGGGCAGAATTATAACTTCCCCGAGTAAACAGTCGAGTTTCTGTGATGTCACTTAAAATGAAAATAAGTGATATCACATCGGAACGTATAAAATTCTAACTCCAAGTACAATGGGCTCGGATGATGACAGGCAATGATAGTGACAACATGACGTATCTCCCATCACGTCTCTCGTGTTTTCAATACGTTAGCCCCAGAGAGTGACTTCTGGGAGGCCCATACAGCTGGCGAAGCAGCAGAGGGCCCCTGCTGGGCATGGCCCTGGGGACCCCTCACAGGGCACCACCCTTCCCGGCCTGTTTCCTCTGGGCACAGTCAGGTGTGGGAGTAAGAACATCCTACACGCTTATAGACAGAGCTCTGTGGCCCGACATTAGCTGGAAGGTCGAGCAGAGTGACTGGAGCAAATCTGGACTGGGACCGCGGTGGGGCACCACTGGGCTCTGCATTCCCCCACTTTCGCCGGCCCTCAGAACCATCAGTGCGTGGACGGTCAGCATCTGCATTACGACGTTAAGTGACCTTGGTCTCTTCTTCACTCTGGGGCTTGGCAGGGAGTTCTCGGTGTCCTGGGTGATGGTGTGGGTTCTCCTAAGGCTGCCTTGTGAGCCCTGCCCCCGGGCTCCTGGTACGTGGCCCTGGGGTGGCCGGGTGAGGGGGTGCGAGGGATGGGAGGATCTCCGCCCACTGCGGGGCGACGTGAGCTCAGCGCGGCAAGGACAGCTCCAAGACAGGCACATGGGATGCCGCGGGAGTGCTCCCCAACGTGAGGGGGCAGCAAAGAGGGGATGCGGGGGAATCAACACGAAAATCGAGTTCTTACTTGGAAACTACCAGATCCCCGCTCACCATTAAAACACAGATTTTCTTCCTCTTGTTTTTTTCTTTCATGTGGTTTGCTTGAAACATACACACTCAGGATAAGAGTCGCAAGCTTTCAAAGAGTCAGCTCAGGTCCGTGGCCACATGCCCAGGGGCCCTGAGCCCCTAGCCCCGGACCGTGCGTGAGTGTCAGCAGCCTGAACCCCCAGAGCTGTGGAGCACGTGGCTGCCTGGGTGTTGCTGTCCTCGGGGAGGGTGATGGTCATTCCTAATGCACATGTGGGACCCCGCGACCCGGGGGAAAGCTGGGGAGGCTGGCAGCCAGTCTGCTGCCCGCCCGCGGGGTGGAGGTCAGGTTCATGGCTGGGTGGCTCTGCTTCTGACATTCTGCAGGACAGCGCTCTGGGGACACCCGTTTCTTTGCTCATCCACGCCTCCCGTCCCTGGCATCCCGGCAGCCCATCGACGCTGTCCCCAGAGTGGCTTTGTTCCAGTTGGCCCTGAGGAGTATCCCTGACTGTCCTCCTCCCCATGCAGGGCAGAGCGGGCACACGTGGGCAGTGAGGGGACTACAGTGTTCCCAACCTGATCGCTGTGCCATTCAACTGGACGCGGCAGCAGAAACATGGTTGGCCTTGGTGAAGAGTAAGGTCTGGCTGGATTTAAAATCTGGACAGTGCGTCCTGTGCGCTGCTGTTAATGCCTACGTGGTGGTGTTGGGAGAAGCTCCACGGTTTTGCCCGTGGCCACGCGCACCAGGCACGGGAGGGGCGACACAGAGACCACGCCTTGGTCTGGGGCTCCGTCGTCCTGCTCGTGGGTTACGGTGACCACTCTGTGCAACAGCGGGAAGCGCAGAGACACAGATCCGGGGGCAGTACCTTCACCATGGAGGAGACTTCATGGGGACAGTGACCGCTTGTGGGGAGGGGGGTGGGCAGAGAACGCTCACGTGTGGCGGACCCCTGAACAGCACCGGGTGCACGGTGTGGGCCCGCTTCTGTGTGGGCTGTTTCCTACAAATACAGCATGGGACTGTAAAGGTACTTCCTCTGCCCTAAAACCCCGTGACATCCGAGGGTCAACCCTACACACAGAGTGAGCCGCTGGGACCAGACACACAGCAATGCGGGCGTGAAAGCTGTGCTTTCAAGTTCCTGTTAACAGTCCACTTCCCGGGGCGCCCGGGGGGCTCAGCAGGTGAAGCCTCTGCCTTCGGCTCGGGTCATGATCCCAGGTTTCTGGGATGGAGCCGCGCATCTGGCTCTCTGCTCAGCAGGGAGCCTGCTCCCCCCACCCCGCCTGCCTCTCTGCCTACTTGTGCTCTCTGTCTGCCAAATAAATAAATAAAATCTAAAAAACAAAACAAAACAAAACAGTCTACTTCCCAAACGGTTGTCCTTGTTTGTACTTTAAAAAGTATTCTTCGTCAGCACCCTGTCTCGGGACAACAGTATAAAGCACACACCGTTGAACCTGTACAAGCCGTCCCCCAGCCCTGAAAAACCCTACCGCTCACAAATGTGCTTAGAAGGTTTGAGTGAACAAGACACGCCCGGCAGTGCTTTCTGCACACGCACACTCGTTCCCACACTATGCTCCCGATGGAAGGCGCTGCCAGCACGGATGGGTCCCACCAGCTACGACAGTGGCTTTAATGAGCGGATGTGGAAACCACCCAAGCAAATAACCAGAGGTCTGTTTTTTCTAAAGCTCTTGAAAAGTGATGGCCCCAAATCTATTATTTGCAGTTCAGACACCAAGGGTGTCTCAGACACCCAACTCAGACACCCAAGGGTGGCCCCGATGGGCCTCGTGTGTGTGGGGAAGACAGGAAGGCGATCTTACGTTTGGAGGTCTGCCAGTGGCCTGGGTCCCATGGGCTTGAGCAGGGGCTCCGGCCGCATGGCCGCCGTGGGTGACGTCTTGGGGCTGGAGTCGGACTCCGCGCTCTCCTCGTCGCCCATGGCTTTGATGTAGCTCCCGCTTCGCATTCTCCTGCAGGGGATCTCCTCGTCCTTGGCGCCTGTGGGGTACCCTGCCCACTCGTCTTGCGGCACCTAGGGGAGAACAGACACACACATGCATCAGATGTCAACGAGAAGCCCGGGGTCTTCGGGGGGACAGACCCTCTGCGGTTCTAGGAAGACACACTCCTTACTGCTTGTTCAACACTGACGTGAGAAACCCAAGACGGATGCTTGCTGGCGTTGTCACTCAAATCCCGAAAGGACACTCGTGTCCAATTATTGTTTTGTCCCCATCACAAAAGTGACAGTTAAACATGGAAAAGTGACAAAATGCGAGGAACGCTGGAGGGAAAAAGCCACTTGTAGTCCCAGCACCTAGAAAACAACACTGCTCATGTTTTAGGTTTATTTCCTTCTGGCATAAAAGGAAATGAAAATTGTCTTTGAGAAGACTGGGGTGGGGGAGAGTGCCCCGGGGCAGGGAACAGGACAGCAGCAGCAGAAGGGGAGAGCAGAGGGGGAGACGGGCTGTGTCCTGGGGCTTCACCCCGGGGGTGCTGGAGCTCAAGGGGTGTTGGTGTGCAGATCCCGGGCACTGGGGCACTCGGGCACAGGCCCCACAGGCCCCCCTCACGCCGTGGAGCCCGGGTTCTGGGCCAGGCTCCCAGGCTGACGGAGGCCGGGCCGCAGAGCCGGAAGCGGGTGAGCAGCTGGTACTCACCCGCCACACCGGGACCCGAGCTCCTCACTCGACAGGCAGCAAGAAGCACGGGACTAGCCCAGCGCCTGCTGCCCCCAGGGGTCCCGCTCCCTGCAGCCCGGGGCTGAGTGCTCCGCAGCTCTGCACGGCCGCAGGGAGGCTCTGGGTGCGGAGAAGCTCCCCGTGTCCGTGGCACAAGACCCAGCCCGCGCTCAGGCGAAGGGCCCCCAGGACGTGGTCTTCCACTGCAGGTGACAGAGAAAGGAAAGGACAGAAACCCACCGGGGAAGCGTCTCCAGGGCTGGCACCTTCCTGTCATGAAGGGCTTGGATGCGAACACGTTCTCTGTGGTGCACCCCCTGGGAGGCCTCCGCCCCTGCACCGGGCTGAGCGCCCGCCAGGTTCCACGCACCCGTGGGGACCTTTCACGTCTCCCCTGGAAATGCAGACTGTAACCTGGCTCTGGCAGATGGACAACGGCCACGGCGGGAGCCCTGGGGGCAGCAGGCCCAGCTCCTCCACGGACCTGGTAAGCTCCGCCTGCCAGCCAGGACACGGGTGTGGCAGGCGCCAGCATCTAGACTGCCAGAAGCCCTGCAGTCCCCATGGGGATGGTGTCAATGGATCCTGTCTACACTCTCCTGAGTCCACACAAGGTCCTGGGCCCCAGTGGGAACATGCAGTGTAACTGACCCTGATGCCATGATGAGGTATGGAAACGTCTAGTCATTCAGCTGTGCCCGCGCAGCGCCTTGGGGTGAGCAGACCCACGCAGGCTGGTCCCGTGGGCTGCACAACAGCGCATGGCTGGGCGGCCCCTACGGCTATGGGGAGGCTTTGGGGGACCTCTGGCAGGCATCGCTGAGCTCCTTGCGGCCTGGTGCCCCATGTGGGTCTCCACACGGGTGTAGTCAGGAATGAGGCCATGTGCAGAGAGCAGGAGATCTTGTTCATGGCCTCTGGCCCCGAGATGCAGCTTCTGGGAAGGTGTCCTGAGACAGTGAGCTGTGCTGCGGGGCTGGTGACTCATGGTGACTGATGCGTCATGGTCACAGGGGAAACCCGGAAGGGGTCCTCGAGGAGGCAGCTTCAGCTCTCACCACAGTCACACAACGGGTACTGCTCAGCCCCCAAAATAATTGTGGAGAAGAATACGTATTTAGCCATGGAAAGAGGTTCGGGAGAGAAAGCAATTTTTAACGTACGTCTGCACTCCATATTTTATACTTTAAAAATAGACATGCCTGCAGGATGCATGGAAACACAGCTGGGAGGGTGTGGGACGGGGCCAGCGCTGGACGGGCAACGACGGGCTACCCGGTCCGGTCCTCTCACACATCCGTTTCCTGAAGTTTCCATCTGGAGCCCACAGCACTATTGTGGCAGATAATAAACTTATTTTTAATTTAAGAAAAATCAGTTCTCAGTGACAACACCTCTCAGCAGAGGAGACATAAAATACTTGTGACTTAATGGAGGCTAAAGACACAAGTGCAGAGGGAAAAGTGAGGGGTCAAGGGAATCTGTGGCCAGAGAGGGCATCTGGAGAGGCTTCCTGGAGGCAGGGCCCGGGGTTCTGACTCTCTTGCATTGGCCCGCATGCAGGCAGGCACACCGGCGCAGGCTCCCAGTCCCCTGTACCGCCAAGGAGGAGGGGCCCCTTCTGGTGACAGCTCCGGGGAGGAGCCGGGAGGCCGGCTGGGGACAGATGGGAGAAGGGCCATATGCCACAGACACACTCCTGTTGGCAGCTTTAGGAAATTTCTGTGAATTAACAGTGTTTCCATTAAATCACACACACACACACACACACACACACACACACACACACACACACAC
>ML103626.1:27476-38150 GCA_003697995.1 Taxidea taxus jeffersonii | reverse complement strand
ACACACACACACACACACACACACACACACACACACACACACACACAGGTTTCTTTTTCCCCCCAGCAGCCGGTGAATTAACTAACCAATGAGACCAGCTTGTGTTTTTGCTGTTACTGATTTAAGAAGCCAATTCGCAGTCTGCAACAGAAGAATTTTCAATAGCGAGAGAGTGTGAACCACAGTCAAGTGCAGGGCATGGACACCGAACCCAAAGCACATGCCTGCAGCCCAGCCAGAGAACAGAAGAGCCACACTGAGACGCCTCGAGGCCTCTGCCCGTGGATCTTTCTGGTGCATCGCGGCATCAAGACCCTGCAGTGGTCGCACGCACGCGGCTGAAGCTCCGTCCCACACGTCACGACGTGGCTCTGGGTTTCCAGTGAGCGGGTTCGCAGGTGACTTTCTCTTAAGAAGAGCCACCAGCCTCTGCAAATCCAGTGACCATTGATGCCCCTAATTACCTCCCAGCGTATCGTGATGACGGATACCTGTAATTTCCAAGTGGGAGTCTTCCCGGGGTTGACTTGGGTGCCTGTTTCAGCACGTCCTGTTTCAGCACAAGGATACATCAACACTGCGTGTTCGAGTGCGCTCCCTCTCTCTCAAGCAGCAAGGCATGGGCGGACCAGGCCGGCTTCTGCGATAACATTCTCTGTCCCATGTGCAGGTCAAGGAAGAAAAATAGCAAGCAGCACCATGTGTCCCGCAGGGAAATGTCTCCTTCCTTCATGCAACACGTGTGCTGTTTGGAGTGCACACGAGTGCATTTCTCACTGTGGACAGAACTGACAGCAGGACACGGGGCCTCTGCATCCTGGATTTGTGCGGTAAAGGATGACCGCTCTGAGTGGGGGCAGCCTCCAGACGCCATCAGGGAGATATAGGACATTTGGGCCTGTCACACCCCTGGGAAGCAGGACCGGCATCCTGGGGGCCAGAGAAGCTAGTTTTTGGGAAAGGGCGAAGCAATCCCACCCAACGAAGAACTGGTTTGTGTCCCATATGATTCTGAAAGTCCGTTTTCCTGTCTGCAGTTACTGGAGCCTGACTCTTCACTCTATTTTGTATGTAAATCAAAGGGTGTGTGAGTGTGCATGTGTATTTGCAAAGTTTTAATGAACAACAAATTTTTCAGGAATGCAACTAAGCATGTAAATCAAGGGAAAGGAGAATTTTGGTTTGAAGTTTTAACAAGAATTTTTTTTTTTACCATTTCCAAAAATCCCAGCAGCAGATGAATCCACTAGTCTCTATAACTGTCCCCATCAGACTAATCAGTAGCCCAAAATTACGTTAATCTCCAACCAGAAGCAAGCTTCCGAGTTCTTCAGTTTGCACCCATTTGCCATTGTACTCATGTTTATATTAGAATTCGTGTTTTCCATTAAGAGTTCTCTTCCTTTTATTTCTCCATTATGTTAGAGTTTGGATACATAAATACACACGATCACATGAGTGTGTAGGTCGGAATGCGTAGGTTCACTCTAGAACAAATGGATGTGATGAAATATCTATTATAAACAAGACACTTGTTTCAATGAGTGTAGGAGCCATTGCTGTGGACAGGGAAGTTATTTCCCCAATGTCACGACGTGTCATCAGTGCAAGAAGTCTGGAGAGCATGTGGGAAGCTTACCATGCCCATCTCCTCATGCAGACTCTTGTAGGAAGGTCTCCACTGAGCTTGGAGATGGGGATGGTGATGAGGGCAGGACACAGGATGCAGCCAGGGGCTGCAGGGGACGCCGTGCTTGCTCGCCAGCCTGGGGGAGAGGACCGGCTTTGCAGGATCCCAAGTCCACCTGCTTCTAAGCCTCATGCTCTTTGGTTATACCAGTGGTTCCAGCTGGGGGATAGGGTTTCTGCTCCTGGGACATATGGCAATATCCGGAGACAGGTATGTGTCTCCCAAATAGGGGTGCTGCAGGGGGCAAGAGGGCAGAGGTCAGGGAGGCTGCTCAGCGTCCCCGTGTACAAGCTAGCCCCCCATGAAAGAGAGTGGAGGGGCTCCGGATGCTGGCAGGCCTCCCACTGGGGCGTGAGCATCCTGACCGGCAGGACGGTGCCGCTGCCACCCCGAATCAGCCACAGGACCTGTGTCTCCTCAGCGGAGCTGCAAAGTACCTCTTGGTTTATTTAGTTCTGGGTTTTGGTTTTTCCTCTGCAACATCACACAGTTGTCCAGGTCACTTTCTTTAGGCGGAGCTGTGTCTGTTTCCCTCCTTGCTGCGGCCAGGATGGATGACGGAGCAGAGGCACAGCCCAGCCCAGCCCAGAATCACGGGCTGCGCCCCACGCATCCCCTACCCTTGGCGAACACCCCAGCGCTACCTGCAAACCACTGGGCCTCATGAAACAGTCTCTCCTCCAGACCCAAGGAGCCTGACGCCCCAGGGCCTTCTCGCTGTCACATGTGACCTTGGATTTCCTACTATAAATGCCTACAAGGGCAATGTCATTCCTTTTTTTTTTTTAAAGGTTTTATTTATTTATTTGACAGAAATCACAAGGAGGCAGAGAGGCAGGCAGAAAGAGTGGGGAAGTAGGCTCCCCGTGGAGCAGAGAGCCTGACGCGGGGCTTGATTCCCGGACCCTGGGATCATGACCTGAGCCGAAGGCAGAGGCTTAACCACTGAGCCACCCAGGCGCCCCAAGGGCAATGGCATTCTTAACTGTAAACTTGGATGACACACAATGATTGCTTCTGCAAAAGCACGGGTTTAGATCATGATTTCCAATTTCCAAGATGCCTTTGTTACCTGATCCTGACTCTCTCCCGAATCTCACTGCAAACGGACACCCGCAAGATCAGCCCGGGTTGGTAGATACCCGAACCCCAACATCCTTCCACAAAGACTTTATTCCAACAAACACCTCCCGAATGTTTGTCACCTGGACAGGACGATTCCAGCTTCCAAAGACGACGCACTGGAGTGGGGCCCAGGGCAGGGGGTCATTCTGTGGGCCTGGGATTCATGATTCCTGCCCCAGGCGGGGGGCAGGGGCAGAGGGTGGCTCCTTCCTGCTTGGGTCTTGGGCCTGGGGTCTGCAGCAGGTACGTCCAGCCAGCATTCTGGCCCCGGGAGTCCTGTCTCCACAGCCCCTCTCCCCAAATCCACCCAGCTTCCCCTGTCCCCGACACTGGTGTGGTGAGTGTCCCATCCTTTATAGGCTCTCCAGGTCACCCCTCGTAGGGGACTCCCCAGCCTTGTGACGGAGACACCGTGCAGGAGAACGGCGACACGGGACACTGCCCTAGAGATTGCTACAGCCCGGCAGCACACAGACACCCTGGGAAAGGCAGAAGATGGGGGGATGTGGTGGGGAGGAGTGGCTTCCGCGGGGACTCGGGGACAGGAGATGCCGTCACAGAGCTCATGTCACCAGGGACGCACCTGGATCAGTGGGCTTCGGCAGTAAGCCAGCCAATGCAATTTCTGTGTGGCTGTGATGCCGAGCCGTCCCCGTGGTGATATGCTGCAGGGGGAGGGTAGTGGGGGCGCAGGAGGCCTGTGAGCGGGTATAGGAGTGGCCCCACGATCACAGCAACCCCACGGCTGCAATGCTTCTGAGGGCTGTCCCCAGGTAGAGCATGAGTCCATGTGGGACAGGATGGAGGGGAGCTGGGCTCGATGTCTGTCACCCCTCGAGGCTGTGAGTTCACGTCCAAAGTTGCTTCAGAGGGATTCCAGAAATGCCTCCGGGTCTGATATTTCACTACAGGCTTGGAAGGGAGCCCGCTGCCTCAGTGACCATAACACTAGACCACGGTCAGTCCCTGGCCCAGGTTCCCAAACTGGGGCCATTTGGAAACAAATGCCTTCCTTCTGTGCTGCGGTGAGCATGTGCTTGGGGCAGAGTGGCAAGGCCCAGGCCCCCTCCCTGGCCACATTGCTCACGTCTCTCCCTCTTCTCTTGATACCGACGGACTCTCTGGGATGTTTGTCAGATTGCTGTGTTCTGGAACCCCAGCCTCCTGAGGACGCAGAGATCCCATAAGAACACAGGGGCCAGGGGCTCCCTGCCCCTCTGAGGCCAGGAAACACTCTTCCCTTGTCCAGGGGACACTGGAGCAGCTTCTGCTCATGGCTTCCAAGTGTTCTGCACGCGGTCACGGCACAGGAGCACTGGCGGTTCCCGAGTGTAGTGTCCGTGGAGTGTCTGCCAGCAGCCAGCAAGGGAGCACACGCAGCAGGGACAGGTCAGCGGCCACCCAGCCTGAAGCCCACGGGGTGTGCAGGTCAGAGATGGCAACGCAGACGGACTGAGGCACAGACTGGCGAGTGGTGTGCCAAACAGGCAGAAGACGGGGGCAGAACCGGGGCAGAGGGTTGGAGGTGGCCACATCCCCACGGACACACACACCCTCAGCCCAGGGCTGCAGTGGCCCTTTCACCGCTGAGTTGCAGGGAAGCTCACGGCCGCTGCTCTTTGCCCACGGGGCCCCTCTCAAACACTTTGTGCAACATAGCAAACGAGCCTTCTCGGTAGAGGATGGTGGTTTTCCTAGACCACGGACACAACCCGTGAGCATAGGAAATCAGAAACGTGGCATTTTCTAGAAGCCCTGTTGTCCACAGCAAGTGAAGAGCAGGCAGCTCCCTGGCCACTCTGCCAAAGGTGCATCCTGGGGACTGGCGGACCCAGCCACGCTCGGACGGCCCCACTGCACGCCCGCTGCTTCCCGAGGCTTCCCACCGTGTCAGCACGGGACTGCTGCCTATCAGGCACTGGGCGAGATGCTGGCTTCGAGACTGCAGCGTCATTACAGCTGGGATGAAACCACAGGGTCACTAGGATGGGCCACAAGACCGAGAGAAGAGACAGTGGGTTGAGGGGGACCTAGGACTTGAGGTGCAATGGGGATGGTAAGTCCACAGCTCAGGGGACCACAGAGCCACGTTCCTGCCTAAGAGGAGGGTGCACCTGACATGCCCCCCCCTGGGGCCAGAGGCCCCTCCCGCCGTGCAGCGAGAGCTCCCTGAGCTCAGGGCCATCATCAGCCCTCAAGCTCATGACATTCATTTAAAGTTTGGCCTCAGATGCTTTGTCCTCAGGGAGAAAATAGGAAAACAAGAGCCATTTCAGAGAATAAAATGCATCCTAATTTTCTTTCAACCCCGTCTGCTGTCTGCTCCGACCTACTCAAACACAGGAGAATCCCGCCTGCACCGTGTATGCTGTGCACTGTGCAAACCAAAGGTGGGGTAACGAGGGCTCTTTTGCTCGGCCCACAGCTATCTCGTCTTCAGTGAGGAAGAAGCGAATAGAAGTTAGAAGTTAGAATAGAAGTTAGAAGCGAAGAGAAGTTAGAATAGAAGTTAGTGACCTTTCCCTTCCTCTCTTCTTGTCTTTTCAATCTATTTCTTTAAAATCCACAGACAAATTCTTCCTCTTCCCCATCTTGTGGCCATGACTAAAATCTATGCTTGTGAAATCTTAATGTTTCGCGGGTTCAGTGCAGTCGGCATGGGAAGGCATGTGCATGGGCTCAACATGGGTCTGTGATGCCCCAGGACAACTGGCCTGGGCAGACAGGAGCATCACCAGGGAGGTCATGGCTGTAACTATTTGCCCCGTGCCCTGTGGTGAGACTGGAGGACAGCAGGATAGGGAAGGAAGGCACTGAGCTGCCGCCCTGCTCACCTCTGCTTTGGTGCATGTGTGGGTCTGTCCACTGAGACACGACTCCACGTGGACCCCGTCTGCCTCGCCACTCCCCATGCATGTACGTCAGAACCGCACATGTCCTGGGCTCTGGAGCTCACACGTTGCTGGGGACAGCCCCCCGCAACCCCATGAGAGCTGCTCTCACTGTGCATGTCACCAGTGGCGCTGGGGAGGCTCTGGGAGGGAAGGGGGAGGAGCAGCAGGTCTGCATGGGGAGCTAAGGCATAGGATGGACGCACATGCACACACAGCACAGGGGAGCCCTGCAGCTGGGGAGCGCGTTGCCACGGGCAAAGCACGAGTCACCTGTACCAAGAAGCCAGTGTGGACAGAAACAGACCGTGGGGCACCGTTCCCCCCAAAACTGGTTTCTCAACAAACAAGCAACACACGTGCACAAAATTCAAGGAAAAAGAGAAAAGAGAGGAGGAACCAATTGATGGGCTTTTCAGGGCCTGATGAACCTGTTTCCATGGATCCAGGTCCAGACACAGCGTTAAAAAGATGTTGTGAGGGGGAGGGTCAAGATGGCGCGGCAGGAGCAGCCGAGACGCATCAGGCCGCAGGGGACGAGCTAGGCAGTGGGAGCCCGAACGCCCCCACGCCGGCAGCGCAGGGAGACAGGCGGAGCCGCGATTCTAGGGACAGAGAATCCACCCCTTTCTGGAAGGCGGGACGAGCGGGGACCAGAGTGCGAGGCCCGGGAAGACAGAGCGGGCGGCCGCCGGCAAGCGGGGAGCCGGAGCACGAAATCGGAACCGGCGCACGGGGGCTCGCGGGGGGCCGCGGCTCGAGGCTCGCGGGGGCAGCGCGCGGGGACAGCGAGGCCTCAGGTCCCGCGGGGTCACGGCGGATCGGGGCGTCTGGGCGCAGCGGAGCTCGCAGGGACCGGGCGGGAAGCCGACGGGGACGCGGCGGGAGCGGGCGCTCGGCCCGGGCTGACCGTGAACCGCGCCCCGAGGCCCCGTCAGGCCGGCGCTCTCCCCGCAGGGACCCCACACGGCCGCGGAGACCCTCCTCCCGCCCCTGGGAAGAGCAGCGCAGCAGCGCGGCGGGAACGCGCGGGGTCCGGAGACGCCACACGGGCCGCGCCAGAGACGGACGCGCTCGGGCACAGGCCGGGCAGCTCGGAGCGCGGCGGGGACCGGGGACACGGGAGGGGCTGACGGCGCAGCTCCGAGGGCGCCCTGAGGAGGGGCCCCGGCTCTCGGCTCCTCCCGCGGAGACTGCGCGCCGCCATCTTCATCCCCGGCCTCGGCGCTCGACGGAAAGCGCTCAGGGAACAAAAGCTCCGAGCGCGAACCGCGCGGATGACGTAGCGCGGCCCCTGGCGAGGGCGGTGCGATTCCGCCTCCGCAAAGACACTTGAGATTCGGGGCAATGAGCTGCTGGCCCAGAAGATCAGCAAGAACATCCAGCCAGACCAAGTTCACTGATAAGCTGAGAACTGCGGAAGTCCAGAGACAGGGGAAAGCAACGCATAGAATTCATGGCTTTTTCTCCATGATCCTTTAGTCTTAAAAAGTTAATGTTTTTTAATTTTATTTTTTTTCTTATTCTAACTTATTTACCTTTTTCCTTTTTTAACTAGTTTATCTTAACAATACCTTTCTAAAAAATCTTTTAAAACCTTCATTACTATAGTTACATTTTATCCTTCATTCTATCTAACTTTATTTTTTTGTATACATATAGGGTTTCAATTTTTCAAAAAAATTTTGGGATACAATTTCTTCTGATAGATCAAAATATACCCTAAATCTAGCACAGGGCTTTGTTCTAGTCTGCAACCTGAGCAAATTCTCTCCACTTTTTTTTTTCTTTCTTTTTCCAACCAACTTATCAATTTATTTTTAAAAATTTTCATATTTACAGTCATATTCTATCCCTTTATCATGTTTATTCTTATTTGTGTGTGTGTGTTTTTATATATATTTATATCTCTCTCTATATATATATATAGAGAGAGAGATAACATCTCTCTATATATATAGAGAGAGATAACATCTCTCTCTCTATATATATAGAGAGAGATAACATGTATATATATATATGTTTTGCATTCTTTAAAATTTACAGAGGTAATTTCTTCTAAGAGACCAAAATACACCCAAAATCAAGTGGGTCGCTCTGTTCTATTCACCAGTCTAATATATGTATATACATATATGTATATGTATATATATATTTTAAATTTTTTAAATTTTGTTTTACCCCTTTTCTACTCCCCCCAATTTGGGGTCTCTTCTGATTTGGTTAGCATACATTTTTCTGGAGTCTTTGCCACCCTTTTAGTATTTTATTCTCTTGTTCATATATTCTTATCTGGATAAAATGACAAGGCAGAAAAATCCAACACAAATAAAAAGAACAAGAGGCAGTACTGATGGCTAGGGACCTAATCAATACAGACATTGGTAATATGTCAGATCTAGAGTTCAGAATGACGATTCTCAAGGTGCTAGCTGGGCTCGAAAAAGGTATGAAAGGGCACCTGGGTAGCTCAGAGGGTTAAAGCCTCTGCCTTCGGCTCAGATCATGATCACAGAGTCCTAGGATCAAGCCCCACATTGGGCTCTCTGCTCAGCAGGGAGCCTGCTTCCCCCTTCCCCCTTCACGTCTCTGCCTGCCTCTCTGCCTACTTGTGATCAGTCTATCAAATAAATAAATAAAATCTATACAAAAAAAGAAAAAGAAAAAGGCAAGGAAGATATTAGAGAAACCCTGTCTGGAGAAATAAAAGTGCTTTCTAGAGAAATAAAAGAATTAAAATCTAACCACGTATAAATAAAAAAAGCTTTTCATGAGGTGCAATAAAAAATGGAGGTTCTTACTGCTAGGATAAATGAGGCAGAAGAGAGAATTAGTGATATAGACCAAATGACAGAGAATAAAGAAGCTGAGCAAAAGAGAGACAAGAAACTACTGGACCACAAAGGGAAAGTTTGAGAGATAAATGATACCAAAAGTCGAAACAATATTAGAATAATTAGGATTCCAGAAGAAGAAGAAGGAGGGGGGCAGAAGGTATATTGGAGTGAATTACAGTTGAGAATTTCCCTAATATGGCAAGGGGAACAAGCATCAAAATCCAGGAGGCATACAGAACCCACCTCAAAATCAATAAGAATAGAACCACACCCACCATCTAATAGTAAAACTTATAAGTCTTAGTGACAAAGAGAAAATCCTAAAAGCATCTCTGGACAAAAAGTCTATAACATACAATGGTAGAAATATCCGATTGGCAGCAGACTTATCCACAGAGACCTGCAGGCCACAAAGAACTCACATGATATATTCAGAGCAGTAAATGAGAAAAACATGCAGCCATAAATACTATATCCAGCTAGGGTGACTGAAAATAGAAGGAGAGATCAAAAGCTTCCAGGACAAACAAAAACTAAAAGAATTTGCAAACACCAAAACAGCTCTACAGGAAATATTGAAAGGGGTCCTCTAAGCAAAGAGAGACCCTAAAAGTAGTAGACCAGAAAAGAACAGAGACAATATACGATAACAGTCACCTTACAGGCAATACAATGGCACTAAATTCATATCTCTCAATAGTTACCCTGAATGTAAATGGGCTAAATACCCCAATCAAAAGACATAGGGTATCAGAATGGATTACAAAAACAAAACCCATTCATATGCTATCTACAAGAAACTCATTTCAGACCCAAACACACCTCCAGATTTAAAGTAAGGGGGTGGAAAACAATTTACCATGCTAATGGACATCAAAAGAAAGCAGGGGTGGCAAACCTTATGTCAGATAACATAGATTTTAAGCCAAAGACTATAATAAGAGATGAGGAAGGACACTATATCATACTCAAAATGTCTGTCCAGCAAGAAGATCTAACAATTTTCAATATCTATGCCCCTAACATGGGAGCAGCCAACTATATAAATCAATTAATAACAAAATCAAAGAAACACATCGACAATAATACAATAATAGTAGGGGACTTTAACACCCCCCTTGCTGAAATGGACAGATCATCCAAGCAAAAGATCAACAAGGAAATAAAGGCTTTTAAATGACACACTGGATCAGAGGGACATCACAGATATATTCAGAATATTCCACCCCAAAACAACAGAATACACATTCTTCTCTAGTGCACATGAAACGTTGTCCAGAATAGATCACATCCTGGATCACAAATCAGGTCTCAACTGGTACCAAAAGATTGGGATCATTCCCTGCATATTTTCAGACCACAATGCTCTGAAGCCACAACTCAATCACAAGAGGAAATTTGGAAAGAACTCAAATACATGGAGACTAAACAGCATCCTACTAAAGAATGAATGGGTCAACCATGAAATTAAAGAAGAATTGAAAAAATTCATAGCAACAAATGAAAATGAAAACACAACTGTTCAAAATCTGTGGAACACAGCCAAGGCAGTCCTGAGAGGAAAGTATATAGTGATGCAAGTCTTTCTCAAGAAACAAGAAAGGTCTCAAATACACAACCTAACCCTACACCTAAAGGAGCTGGAGAAAGAACAGCAAGGGAAGTCCAAACCCAGAAGGAGAAGAGATATCATAAAGATCAGAGCAGAAATCAAGGACTTAAAAACCAAAAAGTAGAACAAATCAACAACACTAGGAGCTGGTTCTTTGAAAGAATTAATTAATAAGATTGATAAACCCCTGGCCAGACTTCAAAAAGAAAAGAGAAAGGACCCAAGTTAATAAAATCATGACTGAAAGAGGAGAGATCACAACCAACACCAAAGAAATACAAACAATTATAAGAACATATTATGAGCAACATTACACAGGCAAATTTGACAATCTGGAAGAAATGGATGCTTTCCTAGAGACATATAAACTACCAAAACTGAATCAGGAAAAAATAGAAAACCTGAACTGACCCATAACCAGTAAGGAGATTGAAGCAGTCATCAAAAATCTCCCAACAAACAAGAGCCCAGGCTCAGACTGCTTCCCAGGGTAAATCTAACAAACATTAAAAAAAAAAA
>ML103626.1:11478-27076 GCA_003697995.1 Taxidea taxus jeffersonii | reverse complement strand
AAAAAAAAAAACAAACTAATACCTATTCACCTGAAACTGTTCCAAAAAATAGAAATGGAAAGAAAACTTCCAAACTCATTTTTGAAGCCAGCATTACCTTGATCCCAAAACCAGAGAAAGACTCCATCAAAAAAGAGAATTACAGATCAATATCCTTGATGAACACAGATGCAAAAATTCTCACCACAATACTAGCCAATGGGATCCAACAGTACATTACAAGGATTATTCACCACCACCAAGTGGGATTTATTCCTGGGCTGCAAGGTGGGTTCAACATCTGCAAATCAATCATTGTGATACAATACATTAATAGAGGAAAGAACAAGAACCATATGATACTCTCAATAGATGCTGAAAAAGCATTTGACAAAGCACAGCATCCTTTCTTGATCCAAATTCTTCAAAATGTAGGGATAGAGGGTACATACCTCAATATCATCAAAGCCGTCTATGAAAAACCCACAGAGAATATCATTATCAATGGAGGAAAAACTGAGAGCTTTTCCTCTAAGGTCAGGAACATGGCAGGGATGTCCATTATCACCACTGCTATTCAACATAGTACTAGAAGTCCTAGCCTCAGCAATCAGACAACAAAAAGAAATTAAAGGCGTCCAAATTGGCAAAGAAGAAGTCAAACTCTCACTCTTTGCAGATGATATGATACTGTATGTGGAAAACCCAAAAGACCCCACTCCAAAACTGCTAGAACTCAATAAGGAATTCAGTAAAGTGTCAGGATATAAAATCAATGCACAGAAATCAGTTGCATTTCTTTACAACAACAACAAGACAGAAGAAAGAGAAATTGAGGAGTCGATCCCATTTACAATGGCACCCAAAACCATAAGATGCCTAGGAATAAACCTAACCAAAGGGGCAAAGAATCTGTACTCAGACAACTATAAAGTACTCATGAAAGAAATTGAGGAAGACACAAAGAAATGGAAAAATGTTCCATGCTCGTGGATTGAAGAATGAGTATTATGAAAACGTCTATGCTACCTAAAGCAATCTACACATTTAATGCAACCCCTATCAAAATCCCATCCAATTTTTTCAAAGAAATGGAACAAATAATCCTGAAATTTATATGGAACCAGAAAAGACCTTGAACAGCCAAAGGAATATTGAAAAATAAATTTGGTGGCATCACAATTCCAGACTTCAAGCTCTATTACAAAGGTGTCATCATCACGACAGTATGGTATTGGCACAAAAACAGACACTTAGTTCAATGGAACAGAATAGAGAGCCCAGAAATAGACCCTCAACTCTATGGTCAACTAATCTTCGACAAAGCAGGAAAGAATGTCCAATGGAAAAAAGACAGTCTCTTCAATTAGTGTTGGGAAAATTGGACAGCCACATGCAGAAGAATGAATCTAGACCATTTCCTTACACCACACACGAAAATAGACTAAAAATGGATGAAGGACCTCAACATGAGAAAGGAATCCATTAAAATCGTTGAGGAGAACACAGGCAGCAACCTCTTCGACCTCAGCCGCAGCACCTTCTTCCTAGGAACATCGCCAAAGGCAAGGGAAGCAAGGGCAAAAATGAACTACTGGGACTTCATCAAGATCAAAAGCTTTTGCACAGCGAAGGAAACAGTCAACAAAACCAAAAGACAACTAACAGAATGGGAGAAGGTATTTGCAAATGACATATCAGATAAAGGGCTAGTATCTAAAATCAATAAAGAGCTTATCAAACTCAACACCCAAAGAACAAAGAATCCAATCAAGAAATGGGCAGAGGACATGAACAGACATTTCTGCAAAGAAGACATCCAGATGGCCAACAGACACATGAAAAAATGTTTCACATCACTCGGCATCAGGGAAATGCAAATCAAAACCACAATGAGATACCACCTCACACCAGTCAGAATGGCTAAAATTAACAAGTCAGGAAATGACACATGCTGGCGTGGATGCGGAGAAAGGGGGACCCTCCTACACTGTTGGTGGGAATGCAAGCTGGTGTAACCATTCTGGAAAACAGCATGGAGGTTCCTCAAAAAATTGAAAATAGAGCTTCCCTATGACCCAGCAATTGCACTACTGGGTATTTACCCTAAAGCTACAAATGTAGTGGTCCGAAGGGGCACGTGAACCCCAATGTTCATAGCAGCAATGTCCACAGTAGCCAAACTATGGAAAGAACCTAGATGTCCATCAACAGATGAATGGATAAGGAAGATGTGGTCTATATATACAATGGAATACTATGCAGCCATCAAAAGAAGTAAAATCCTGCCATTTGCAATGACTTGGATGGAACTAGAGGGTATTACGCTGAGTAAAATAAGCCAATCGGAGAAAGACAACTATCATATGATCTCCCTGATATGAGGAATTGGAGAGGTAATGTCGGGGTTTGGGAGGGAGGAAAAGAATAAATGAAACAAGATGGGATCGGGAGGGAGACAGAGCATAAGAGACTCTTAATCTCACAAAACAAACTGAGGGTTGCTGGGGGGAGGGTGGGGGGAGGGGGGAGGGGTGTTGGGAGAGGGTGGTTGGATTATGGACATTGGGGAGGGTATGGGCTACAGTGAGTGCTGCAAAGTGTGTAAGCCTGATGATTCACAGACCTGTACCCCTGGGGCAAATAATACATTATATGTTAATTTAAACATTGAAAAAAAAAAAGATGTTGTGAGAAGTCAGGAAAGTGGAATGTTGACTGAATCTGTGAAACCCCTACAGATTGTGATGATTAGTGTCCGAGGAAGGGGGCACAGTGATGTTTCAAGGCCATGAGTCCAGTGGGGATCTTTCAGAAGTAAGCACAGACCAGTTTACTTGGAGGCTATATTTTGTCCCCACAGGGGGCATGGAGGGGACCCGACCAGCCTGGAACTGAGCCTCCCTGACTGTGTGGTAAGCATGTGCGGTCATTCTAGTACACACTTGCCTTTGTAAGGCTGATATCCTCCATGACTAAAAGGAATTCAGAACAGCGGCTGGAGGACAGAGACAGTGTGTGTGGTCATGGGATGAACGGGCAGGAGCAGCGCCAGGGTGCGTGGCCGCATGGGGGCGTGTGACAGCAGCCACATCCTGGAAAGGGGCAGGTTCTGCAGGTGGCCACCCAGGGGCCCAACATGGCAGTGGGAGCTTCCTCGAGAAGGGTCTGGGCACAAGCAGCGAGCAGCAGGAGAGTCTGCTTCTCCAAGCAGGACCTGAGCGCACCCCGAGTCTGTCCTATTCCTCTAGATGGGGGCAGGTAGACATTTTATATTTGTGTAGGGTTAGGGCTCGCTGACCACAAGCAACATCTACACCTCCCCCATTGCTGTGAAAGTATTTCACCCAGTTACCAATTTGCACCTTGGAGTAACTCTGCCTGTGAAAGCAATTTGGGTGGCATTTCCCTTCCAGACAGAATGGCTGGCTTCCAGACAATGTGCCAGGATGGGCCCTGGAGCTCGGCGCCTGCCTGCCTGCTGGAAAGGGTCGCATGTGTCTGTCTGTGCCAGGAACCAGTTGCCCAGCGACACGGCCAGCATTGTACATGTACATGGACATGTACGGAGGACTGTGACGTGAACACAGATTCTATATGTATCGAAGAAAACCTTCACACCTGTAAGCTTTGCCAACAGCTGTGTGAGCTCTTGGAAGTCACAGCAGAGGCATCTGCGAACGAGGTGGAAGCTTTCCCAGTGTGCTCAGCCATGGCATAACGGGCAGGCAGAGGCGCGGGGTTCACAGAAAGGCACCCCACAGGATGCCCAGCCGCCATCCACCCACCTCCATTCATTCCTGCCCTGGGTGGAGTGGGTGACCCCCACCCCATAGGGCCAGGTCCCTGATTCCCCCTAACCACGTGCTCCAGTCTCTTAGAGGATTCGAGCCGCAGCTCCCGGGTCAGGCAGGAGAGCCCCTGTAGCCTGCCAGCTGCCTCTATGCAAAGGCCCCTCTGCTCCGTGGCTACATAATCCGGCCCTAGAGGCACCTGGGAATATCCCGCTGGGTTTAGGGTTGTGGACTCAAGGGGGACAGGAGCCACTCAGAGGCCCTCCGGGAGCAGGCCAGCCCACCTATGCACGACACCCGCTGCCGAGACCCCTTACCTGCAGGTAGTGGCACGGTCTCAAGGACGGCTTGACCTCCTGGTGGACCAGGGGCTTATCTAAGTTCAGGGAGCTCTTGCGGTAGGCCTCCTTCGCCTGGCTCACGGTCAGCGTGGACCAGGAGCTCCGTTTCATATACTTGGTGTCGGGCGTCATGGTCAAGCCCTCACAGGCTGAGCACTTGACGTCACTACTACTCTTGGATGTCTTCAGGGACAGATCCCCAAAGGGGCCCGGGAGCACCTCGGGGTAGCAGTGGGAGACATGGTCCACGTGATGCCTGTTGGCCACGCTGGATGTGCGGCAGGTGCTGTCACTGTCCAGGTTGTCGTCAGAGCTCCACCAGCTGCTGGTGCCCGACCTGTGCTTGCTCTCTGGCTTCCGCTCCTTGCTTTTACTCCGTTTGCCATGCTTCGGGTGGTGGCCATGGTGCTGGTCCTCCACCCGATTGTCGCCCTTAGTGCCATTCACGTTGCTCTTGGAAGAGCCCTCGAGGGAGTGGGACTTGGTGAAGAGTTTCTGCACGGAGTGCACAAGGTGCCGGATCCTCCCTGGGCTCTCACTGCGCTGCTCAGTGGCCGTGGATGTTCTCTGGTACTGCAGCGTGTGGAAGCCATCCCGGTGCAGAGGCAGCTGCTTCTCAAACTGGTCCAGAAGGTTGGCCGGGATGCGGTTGACCCTGGTGCTGGCGTGGGACACGGCACAGTCGTCCCTCGTGTCATAGTGGGAGCTGTAGTGCATCCTGGGGAAGGTGCTGCTGGACATGTGGTCACCCAGCACCATGGGCATCATCATGCACTCGGAGTGGACAGAGCTGCCGGGGGAGCAGCGGTGGTGGTCCATGGGGCAGCTCTCCACGGGGCTGAGCAGGTAGGGCTGCCTCGCCTCCTGCCCATGGTGCAGATGCTCATGCTCGCAGTCCTCGGGGGACGCCAGGCCACAGGTGTGGCCTGAACACAGCTGTGCCTGAGTGCGTCCCCCGGGGAGCCCCTTCATGTTCCTAGGAGCAGGGGAATATCTTCCTTCGTTGAAGTGCTGCGTCGGGGACCATGAGTACTGCTGGTCTGTTGAGAGAGCACAGAAAGCCATTTAAGATGAGGCGGGGACAGCAACCAACCCCTTACTTCCATGTGGGACACCCCACACGGAACTGTCTTATCTCGTAACCGGGGGTCATTTTTGGGCATTCGAGCGGGTCCTCATTTTTTTTATACCACATTGGCTGCTCTGAAGTAGGAGCCTCTGAAGAAGCACCGGCTCTGATATTCCCAGTTGCTCTAGTCTACACGTCCAAATGCGCATCGTTGGGTACATGCGTCAGGCTTCTGGGCAACAAGATATTGTGGTGTTCGAGGGATAGGTGGTTTGCGGGGGAGGATGAGTTACATTTCAGGTAGATTTGAGTACTGTGGCTCGGGCTAAGAAGCTTACAAAGTGACATCGAGTATTTACTTAGTAACATTCCTCCAAACACCAATGTGCTACAGGCTGACTTAGGAGCCCTGAAGCCCAAAGCCACCTGCTGGCCTCCCGGTGGGAGAGGGGACGGCTTTCTCGGGGCCATCTCTCTATCAAGAGGAGGACTAAACCAGGATGTCCTGACCTTTCACCACAGATACTTGGTTCTGAATGGTAAGAGTGTATCCAATACAGAAAAAATGGTTTGGTTCGGTGGGACGTAATACTGTGCCCGGATGAGTTGTTGGGAGTCACTCTCACGGAGCTCGCCGGGTTCTGGCTAGCGAGGTGACTGAGTGGGACGTGAAATCCTGACTCCCAGACATGGGCTTGTGCAGGTGCGGGCCTCCGTTCTGCCACCCCGTGGTACGTGACTCTGAGGGTCAGGCAGGTGGGCCCGCCATGCTCCCCGTGCTTCCGTGCACTCTGAATGTGATGGGGAAGCAGGACACTGGCTAGGCACTGGGCAGGGTTCCCGGACGACCACACTGTCAAGAGTTCTCCCTTGTCTGTGCCATTATTACCGTAAGTGTCATCCTTTCAGACTATCTTGGGTCAGCACTGACCAAGTTCTGGGTTTATTAAACCCAAGTGTTTGGACTTCAGGATTCCTTAGAGAAGCCTCTGGCTTCATCCCTGTTTCCTGCCGACCCACAGTTTCTGTTTCAGACCCAGTTCAGAGCTGGCTTCCGAAGGTCGCCACATAGATGCAGGGAACAGAGACCCTGTTACACTATACAACATACACACATGCATATCTGGTGTATAATATGCATATTATACATATGGAAAATAAAGACTATTAGAGTCATATGCAGGTACTATGTACAGCATGTGCACGCATGTGTAATACGCCGTGTGGTGCATAATGTGTGTGTAAATCATGCTGGGAATTCAAGCGCTATTAGGATAATAATCTTCAGAGATAGTGTTTATGACAAATCTATCCACAGGTAACAAATGTATACAATGTACGTATTACATGACATATGCAAGAAATACAGACACTATCACATGTATCATATGCATATGTAGCATGCATACCTAATGCCTATACCCACATGACGTGCCCATGTACAATATAACAAGCTCGTAACATGCAGGAAACACCGATGTGGAGGCCGACTCCTGCAGGTAACAGGTGGGAGACCCATGAGAATGAGCACCCGGGGGAGGGCCTGTAGGGTGAGCCCCACCCCACCCCCCCGCATCTGAGGGCTCCAGCCTCCTCCTCGGGCTAGAACTGCACAGACAGCATTCTCTTCTGGAAAATGGAGCCCAGCTAGCTCCCTGGACAGACCCAGGCTATGGCCCTGTCCATGGCCCACACCACCTTCCCCATGAGGCCCACTGAAGCTGTCGAGTCATGACTCTGGACCCTGGGTGTCCTGGAAGAGGCAGGGGCTGGGAAACATGGAGACAGACCGCTGGTGCTCTCCTGGCTATGCTCCCCCAGGCCCTGCATGTGCTCCCACCTTCTCCTCTGTCCCCCTGCCTTCACCCTAGGCCCCTGCCCTGGCTCAGACCCCGAGTCCTTATCACCAGCAGCAGCTACTCTCCTCCTCCTGCATCCCTGCACACGCTCCAGCCAGTTTTCCCTGCTCAAAGGCTCACAGCTTACTGTGGAGTCCTCACTCCTCAACCAGCACACAGGGCTGCCCCTGGGACGGCTGGCTTGGTGACCGCTGTGCACCGGCTCAGAGCACGAGCTAGAAACCGCGTGCTGACCGGTGGGTCACCAGGTGTGACCGGCCCCTCTGCACCCGTCCTCGTTCCTGGTGAAGCGTGTGGCTTTAACAAACGGAACAGCCCCTATTTCTAATAACTGCCCTCTGGGCTCCTTCCCGGCAGAGGCTGTGGGCTCTGTGGGCTCCTTCCCAGTGAATTATTTCTAATAATTTACTCTGCAGGGCCCACTCCAAGGCAATCCAGCCTCAGTCCAGATAGCACCGAGAGAGAGGGTCCACTGGTCACCGTCCTGGAGGCGCCCAGACATGCTGGGAGCCAGACCTCAATGAGGTCCCTGTGCCCACTTCCTCAGGCAGGAAGCTGTCTGCTGCCCCTGCCCCCGCACGGGCCTGGCCCCTCCCCTCGCCACTCCCGGGTCAGTTCAGGCTGGTGAAGCAGCTCCACGCGCCTGCCCTCCATCCCCTCACCTGAGAGATGCCACCTACGGTGCGGGGTCAGGGACACATGGAGCTCACAGGGCCACCCCCAGCCCCTCATAGCAGACCCACACACCCTGGGAGATCATGGAACACAGGAAAGAAACCCAAGAGACTCCGGACTTGTCCCAGATTATTTCTAAGCAACCCTCTCAGTAATCAACATAGGAAACGTCACCTCCTTCCAAATGACCAGTCCAAGACGTGGGTTCAAAGGGTCCCCCTTGCAGGCTGTGGAATGCCAGCTGTCCAGGCCAGATCACATGCTCACATGTCTCACAAGGCAGGGCCACGATCACACTGATCCCCAAGGAGTTAGGGGCAAGGCTTGACCCCCTGGGAGCAAGGGACAGTGGCAGCGACGGGCCTCGGAGCATGGGTAGGGCAGTCTCCTTCCAAGGGCAGCACAGAGACCTTGCCGGAACGTCCTCACAGTGAACAGCCTCCCCCGCAGCTTCGCCGGTGTGAGGGGCTCCCCCAGGAGAGCTCCCGGCGTCTTCCTTTCTCCGCAAACTGTAGCCGGAGCACTTTAATACATCAGGAGGGGATACTTCAGATTATACTATATTTTAATATAATTAAAAGCAGGTTTTCAAAGAAAATTCAATATCCAGTTGATAAATAGCAAAACTAATGTGCTGTAATCCAGATGCTCCAGCAGCATAAGTTGTCACCGTATTATCTTTTGCTTTATTTTTCCATTAGCGCATAATTTAATACAATTCTAATCTTCCTCCATATTAAAAGGCGAGACCATTACTGCCCCACTCACGTATCCTATTTCTGCCTAATGCTTGGCCCCGAAGCTACATTTTGAATGTGGCGACATAAAAGAACCGTTCGAAAGATACAAGTTTAGCTGAAATTGATTAAATTGGATGGTGCGGCGCGTGGGGAGCCCACTCTCTTTTCTGCACCGCGGGACTGAGCAGCCCGGTGCACGCGCGGAAACGGATCCACGGCCTCCGAGAAGTAAGACTAATAACAGCAAACAAGAAAATAAGGCCTGTACGTAACGGCAACTCTGAAACGTGTCACAAGGACTGGGGCTGTCAGTGCTTTTTTTTTGGTCTGTGTAAGTTAACACGGCACAGAATACATACTCCGGGCTGGCGGTTTCTCTCTGTGGAAGCGGCGGGACAGGCACCTCAGCGCCCTCATTTCTAGCTACTCACGACGCCGTATTTTGTTCTGAAGCAAGAGAAAACAGCAGCATCCTCATTATCCACCAACTGTCCCCCCAAATTCAAGCTAGAATGTGAAGGTCCATCTCACTGTTGGGTTTCAGAGTGCTGGCAATCTCATTCTAAAAGGTGTGTTTTCAGCAGAGAGGTAAGAACTTAAAAGCGCGCTACCAAGTCTGGAGGGGTCTGTGTGTGGGCGCTGTGTGCCGGGAGGCGGTGCTGGTCCACACGCCGTGGGCAAGCCCAGGCTGGAAGGGCAGGCGGGGAAGGGCACTGAGGTCGTACACATACATCTGCCCAAACACACACGCACACAGCCTCAGAGTTGGACGGACCCCAGTGTGCAGGGCCCCAGGGGCCCTTTCTCAAAACTGGGCTGGAGGTTCCACACTAAGCCCTAGCCTGAGCCAGCCAGGCTGGGCAAACACTGTGGCAATGGACCCAGTCCCCGGTTTTTGAGAAAGCGTGGAAGTGTGCATGCATCCCGGCCCTGGAGGGAGAGACAGTGTAGTCACAGGTGCTGTCCCCCCCCGTCCCCAAGGCAGGCACCCTGAGGTCCTGCCCCACTGAGGACACCTGCTGGGTCTCCTTGGCCTGAGGTTCACCTGACACGGGTGAGCCCCCCATCTGCACTTCCTTTTTAAAAAATTTTTATTTTTATTTAAAAATAAAAATTTTTATTTATTCCCCTCCAGAGACCCTCACTTTGTCTCTTACATTTTGCCTCCCTCTCGGTTTTCATCTTATTTTAATTTGCACTTTCACCTGAGTTTCTCTGCCCACTGGGACAGAGCCTTCACTGTCTCTGCAACTGCTCTTGATGGCCCCACAGGATAATCCACAGTAAAGGTGGAAGCTAAAAGTCAAAAGAAAACCACACAGACCTTGTGAGGGGCTGTGGAGCTGCTTGCTCTACAAAATCCACCTGCACAAGATGTTTTCCCCACTATCGTTAAACTTACTGACAATTCTCCTGTCCCTGTGCAGAATTGCGAGGGGCCCCTGCTTTGTCCCTGGAGTTGTCCTGGCTCCCGTTTTCTGCCGCCTTCATCCTTCACACATCCCACCGACCTGTTCTTCCTGCTACCCGCCCCCCCTGGGGTGGCTCCTGTTGGGACCTCAGAACACAAGCACAGGCTGGGGGATATGATAAGAAATAGCCATGGGGCCCTATTCCTGTATTTACTGTGTGAAGGCATGAAAGATGTGTCCCACCATATGTCAAGAAGCCCCATTAACAAAAAGTTTCCTCAAAAATTTCACCAAAGACTCCAAGATGTGTATGCTGACCACCACAGAACATGGTGGGAGGAGTTGGTGACATTCTGGGCAAATGGATGGGTGTCCCTTATTCATGGACTGAAGACAACTCGGTTAAGGGGCAAACACTCTCTAAGTTGATCTACAGACTCCACACAATTCCTATCAAATCACAGCTGGCTTCTTTGTAGAAATTAAAAGTGGATCCTAAAATTTACACAGATTAAAAAAAAAAAAACCAAGTGTGTAGCCAGAAGTGGAAGGAGATGGTAAAGCTGAGAACAGAGATAAGTGGCATGATGAAGGGAACCAATGAAACCGGAAGTTGGTTCTTTGAAAAATCAATAAAATTGACCACCACTGGTGAAATAAATAAAATGATTATGATAATACGACACCTGTAAACAACCTAGATGAAATGGATGAATTCATGGAAACCCACAAATTATTTCCAGAAGAAACAGAAAATCTGATCAGACCAATAACAATAAGGAGACTGAATTAGGAATCAAAACCTCCCAACAAAGAAAAGACTAGAATCAGATCGCTTCACTGGTGGGTTCTGCCAAACATTTAAAGGAAAATGAATGCCAATCCTTCTCAAACTCTTCCAAAATGTTGAAGAGGTGGGTACATTTCCTAGCTCATTTCCATGAGGCCACCATAAGCTGATGTGGGAACCAGATAAAGACATCATGAGAAAACAAATTACAGACCAATAGCCTTTATAAACACAGATGCAAAAGTACTAACGATGTACCAGCAAACCCAACCCGGCAGCATGTGAGAAGAATTATATACCATGGCCAGGTGGGTTTATCCTGGGAATGCAAAGGCGCTTTCACATATAAAAATGAATATATTACAACAGACTAATAGGACAAAGGGCAAAAACATGTGACCAATTCAGCTGATGCAGAAAAGGCATTCGACAAAATTGAACAGCCTTTCATGATAAGAACACTCAGAAAGGGACGCCTGGGTGGCTCAGTTGGTTAAGCGGCTGCCTTCGGCTCAGGTCATGATCCCAATGTCCTGGGATCGAGTCCCACATCGGGCTCCTTGCTTGGCAGGGAGCCTGCTCCTCTCTCTGCCTCTGCCTGCCTCTCTGTCTGCCTGTGCTCGCTCTCTCTCTCTCTCTCTCTAACTAATAAATAAATAAAATCTAGGAACACAGGGGAATTTCCTCAACACGATAAAGGTATTTATATAAAAAACTCCCAGCTCTCCTCACACTCACCAGAGAAAGACTGAGAGCTCCCTTCCTAAGAACAGCATGAAGACAAGCTTGCTGGCTTTTGCTCCTGCTGAAAAAACAATGAACTAGAAATTCTAACCAGAGCATTTACATAAGAAGAAGAAACAAGACATCAATATAAGAAGAGGAGAAGTGTCTCTATTTGCAGATGACACACTCCTACATAGACAAAAATCCCAGACAATCCACAGGAAAGCTATTTGAGCTAATAAATGAATTCAGCAAAGTTGTAGGTTACAAGATCAAAATAAAAATCTGTTGTGTTTCTACGGCCCAGCAAACACACAATCCAAAAATGAATGAGGAAAGCAATTCCATTCACAATAATACCTAAAAGAAAAAAAGATGTAGGACTACATTCAACCAAGGAGATGAAAGATTTGTATCCTGAAAACTAGAAAACACTGTGAAAGAAATTAAGAACTTAAATAAGTGGAAAGACATCCTGTGTTCATGGATAGATGACTTGTTATTTTATGCTTTCGAAATTACCCAAAGTTACATATAGATTCAACAGAATGTCTGTCAAAATTCCAGCTAGCTTTTTTGCAGAAGTGGAAAAACCAATCCTCAAATCCATACGGAAATACGATGAGTCCCAAATAGCCAAAACAATTTTCAAAAGAAGAACAAAGTTGGAGGACTCAAAGTCCTGTTCCAAAATGTACTCTGAGGGATGCCTGGGTGGCTCAGTTGGTTAGGCGGCTGCCTTCAGCTCAGGTCATGATCCCAGCGTCCTGGGATCGAGTCCCACATCGGGCTCCTTGCTCAGCAGGGAGCCTGCTTCTCCCTCTGCCTCTGCCTGCCACTCTGTCTGCCTGTGCTCACTCTCTCTGACAAATAAATAAATAAAAATCTTAAAAAAACAAAACAAAAACCAAAATGTACTCTGAAGCTACAGTGGTGAGAGCAGGGCAGCACGATCACAGGGCTAGACATGTGGCCCACAGATGAGTTGAAGGTCCACACAGAAACCCATACATCTATGGCTGGTTCATTTCTGATGAGAGTACCAACAGCATTAACAGAATAGCCTTTTATAAATGGCTCTGGGAGAACCAGATATCCAGGTGCAAAAGAACGAAGTTGTACTCCCTACCTTATGCCATATGCAAAACTGAACTCAGGGGATGAAGCAAGATGACAGAGGAGTAGGGAACTGAAACAGCATCAGATCCCGGGAGATCAGCTAGAGAGTTATCAAACCATTTGGAACACCTACAGACTCAGCAGGAGATAGAAGAGAAGAAGAGCAGCAATTATAGGAACAGAAAATCAACCACTTTTGAAAGGTAGGACTTGTGGAGAAGTGAATCTGGGTGACGGGAAGATAGACCGAGGAGGGAGGGGCCGGCTCCCAGCAAGTGGTGGAGCAGCGGAGCACAAAATTAGGACTTTTTTTTTTTTTTTAAGATTTTATTTATTTACTTGACAGACAGAGATCACAAGTAGGCAGAGAGGCAGAGAGAGAGAGAGAGAGAGAGGAGGAAGCAGGCTGTCCACAGAGCAGAGACCCCGATGCGGGGCTCGATCCCATCACCCTGGAATCATGACCCGAGCCAAAGGCAGCAGCCTTAACCCACTGAGCCACCCAGTCCCCCCCAAAATTAGGACTTTAAGAAGTTCTAGGGGAAAGCAAGGCATAGAATTCATGGCTTTTTTCCATGATCCTTTAGCCTTCCTAAGTTAATTTTTTTATTTTTATTTTTTTCTTATTCTATTTTTTTAACTTTCCTCTTTTAATGTTTTTTAAACTATTTTATCTTATCAATACCTTTTAGAAAAATCTTTTAAAATTTTCCTTGTCATAGTCATATTTTATCCCTTCATTGTATCTAACATTATTTTTTGTATAAATATAGTTTTTTTTTTCTTTAAAATTTTGGGATACAATTTCCTCTACTAGATCAAAATATACCCTAAATCTAGCACATGACTTTTCTAGTCTCCAGCCTGATCATATTCTCACCTTTTTTTTCTCTTTCCAACGAACTTATCAATTCCTTTCTTTTTTAGAATTTTAATTTTTATCTTTACAGTCATATTCTATCCATACATCATGTTCACCCTTATTTGTGTGTGTGTGTGTGTGTGTATAAATATATATATGTACATATATATATGTTTTCTTTCTTTAAAATTTTGGGAGATAGTTTCTTCTAAGAGACCAGAATACACCCAAAATTAAGTGGGGGGCTCTGTTTTATTCACCAGACTAATATATATATATATATATATATTTTGTTTTGTTTTTTTCTATTACTCTCTTTCATCTCCCCCTGGTTTGGAGTCTCTCCTGATTTGGTTAGCGTACATTTTTCTGGGGTATTTGCCACCCTTTTAGTATTTTATTCTCTCGTTCATATATTCCTGTATGGATAAAATGACAAGGTGGAAAAACCCACCACAAAAAAAAGAACAGGAGGCAGTACTGAGGGCTAAGGATGTAATCAATACGGATATTGGTAATATGTCAGATCTAGAGTCCAGAACGATGATTTTCAAGGTACTAGCTGGGCTCAAAAATAGCATGGAAGATATTAGAAAATCCCTTTCTGGAGAAATAAAATCCCTTGTTGGAGAAATAAAAGAACAAAAATCTAACCATGATTAAGTCAAAAAGCTATTAATGAGGTGCAATAAAAAATGGAGGCTCTTACTGCTAGAATAAATGAGGCAGAAGAGAGAATTACTGATATAAAAGAACAAATGATGGAGAATAAAGAAGCTGAGCAAGAGAGTCAAACAACTACTGGACCACAAGCAGAGAATTCAAGAGATAAGTGATACCATAAAATTAAACAATATTAAAATAACGAGGATTCCAGAAGAAGAAAGAAAGAGAGGCGCAGAAGGCATACTGGAGCTAATTATAGTAGAGAATTTCCTGAATATGGCAAAGGGAACAATAATCAAATCCAGGAAGTACAGAGAATCCCCCTCAAAATCAATAAAAATAGGTCCACATACCATCATCTAATAGTAAAACTTACAAGTCTTAGTAACAAGGAGAAAATCCTGAAAGTAGCTCAGGACAAGAAGTCTGTAACATACAATGGTAGAAATATTAGATTGGCAGCGGACTTATCCACAGAGACCTGGCAGGCCAGAAAGGACTGGCATGATATATTCAGAGCACTAAATGAGAAAAACATGCAGCCAAGAATATCCAGCTAGGCTGACTGAAAATAGAAGGAGAGATCAAAAGCTTTCAGGACAAACAAAAATCAAAAGATTTGCAATACCAAACCAGCTCTAAAGGAAACATTGAAAGAGGTTCTCTAAGCAAAGAGAGAGCCTAAAAGTAATAGAGCAGAAAGGAACAGAGACAATATAAAGTAACAGTCACCTTACAGGCAATACAATCACACTAAATTCATATCTTTCAATAGCTACCCTGAATGTAAATGGGCTAAATGCCCCAATCAAAAGACATGGAGTATCAGAATGGATAAAAAACCAAAACCCATCAATATGCTGTCTACGGGAAACTAATTTTAGACACAGAGACACCTCCAGATTAAAGTGAGGGGGTGGAAAACAATTTACCATGCTAATGGACATCAAAAGTAAGCTGGAGTGGCAATCCTTATATCAAAAAAATAAGATTTCAAGCCAAAGACTATAATAAGAGATGAGGAAGGACACTATGTCATACTCAAAGGGTCTGTCCAACAAGAAGATCTAACAATTTTCAATATCTATGCCCCTAACATGGGAGCAGCCAACTGTATAATCCAGTTGGCTTATAACAAAATAACAAAATCAAAGAAACACATCAACAATAATATAATAATAGTAGGGGACTTTAACACCCCCTTGCTGAAATGGACAGATCATCCAAGCAAAAGATCAACAAGGAAATAAAGGCTTTTAAATGACACACTGGATCAGAGGGACATCACAGAATATTCCACCCCAAAACAACAGAATACACATTCTTCTCTAGTGCACATGGAACGTTGTCCAGAATAGATCACATCCTGGATCACAAATCAGGTCTCAACCGGTACCAAAAGATTGGGATCATTCCCTGCATATTTTCAGACCACAATGCTCTGAAGCCACAACTCAATCACAAGAGAAAATTTGGAAAGAACTCAAATACATGGAGACTAAACAGCATCCTACTAAAGAATGAATGGGTCAACCATGAAATTAAAGAAGAATTGAAAAAATTCAT
>ML103626.1:0-11078 GCA_003697995.1 Taxidea taxus jeffersonii | reverse complement strand
GCAACAAATGAAAATGAAAACACAACTGTTCAAAATCTGTGGAACACAGCAAAGGCAGTCCTGGGAGGAAAGTATGTAGTGATACAAGCCTCTTTCAAGAAACAGGAAAGGTCTCAAATACACAACCTAACCCTACACCTAAAGGAGCTGGAGAAAGAACGACAAAGAAAGCCTAAACCCAGCAGAAGAGAAATCATAAAGATCAGAGCAGAAATCAAAGAATTAAAAACCAAAAAAAAAGGTAGAACAAGTCAACAACACTAGAATCTGGTTCTTTGAAAGAATTAATTAATAAGATTGATAAACCCCTAGCCAGACTTATCAAAAAGAAAAGAGAAAGGACCCAAGTTAATAAAATCATGACCGAAAGAGGAGAGATCACAACCAACACCAAATACAAACAATTATAAGAACATATTATGAGCAACTATACTCCAGGAAATTGGACAATCTGGAAGAAATGGATGCATTCCTAGAGACATATGAACTACCAAAACGGAACCAGGAAGAAATAGAAAACCTGAACAAACCCATAACCAGTAAGGAGATTGAAGCAGTCATCAAAAATCTCCCAACAAACAGGAGCCCAGGGCCAGTGGGCTTCCCAGGGGAATTCTACCAAACATTTAAAAAAGAATACCTATTTTCCTGAAACTGTTCCAAAAAATAAAAATGGAGGGAAAACTTCCAAACTCATTTTTTGAGGCCGGCATTACTTCCCAAAACCAGACAAAGAACCCATTAAAAAGAAGAATTACAGACCAATATCCTTGATGAACACAGATGCAAAAATTCTCACCACAATACTAGCCAATAGGATCCAACAGTACATTACAAGGATTATTCACCACCACCAAGTGGGATTTATTCCTGGGTTGCAAGGTTTGTTCAACACCTGCAAATCAATCAATGTGATACAATACATTAATAAAAGAAAGAATAAGAACCATATGATACTCTCAATAGATGCTGAAAAAGCATTTGACAAAGCACAGCATCCTTTCTTGATCCAAACTCTTCAAAGTGTAGGGATAGAGGGTATATACCTCAATATCATCAAAGCCATCTATGAAAAACCCACCGTGATTATCATTCTCAATGGAGAAAAACAGAGCTTTTCCACTAAAGTCAGGAACATGGCAGGGATGTCCATTATCACCACTGCTTCTCAACATAGTACTAGAAGTCCTAGCCTCAGCAATCAGATAATCAGAAATTAAAGGTATCTGAATCAGGAAAGAAGAAGTCAAACTCTCACTCTTTGCAGATGATAGGATACTTTATGTGGAAAATACAAAAGATTCCACTCCAAAACTGCTAGAACTCATACAGGAATTTAGTAAAGTGTCAGGATATAAAATCAATTCACAGAAATCCACTATGTTCCTATACATCAATAGCAAGATAGGAGAAACAGAAATTAAGAGTCAATCCCATTTACAATTGCACCCAAAATCATAGGATACCTAAGAGTAAACCTAGTGAAAGAGGCAAAGAGTCTATACTCAGAAAATTATAAAGCACTCAGGAAGGAAACTGAGGAAGATACAAAGAAATGGAAAAATGTTCATGCTCATGGATTAGAAGAACAAATTTGTGAAAATGTCTATGCCACCTAAAGCACTCTACACATTTAATGCAATCCCTATCAAAGTACCATCCATTTCTTTCCCCGAAGAAATGAAACAAATGATCCTAAAATTTATATGGAACCAGAAAAGATGCCAAATAGCCAGAGGAATGTTAAAAAAAGAAAGCCAGGTATGGTGACATCACAATTCCAGACTTTAAGCTCTATTACAAAGCTGTCATCACCAAGACAGTATGGTACTGGCACAAAAACAGACACACAGATCAATGGAACAGAATAGAGAGACCAGAAATAGACCCTCAACTCTATGGTCAACTAATGTTTGACAAAGAAGCAAAGAATGTCCAATGGTAAAAAGACAGGCTCTTCAACAAATGGTGTTGGGAAAATTTTAAACACATTTTTTTAAATTTTTTGTCAGAGAGAGAGAGAGCGAGCGAGCACAGGCAGACAGAGTGGTAGGCAGAGGCAGAGGGAGAAGCAAGCTCCCTGCCAAGCAAGGAGCCCGGATGTGGGACTCGATCCCAGGACGCTGGGATCATGACCTGAGCCGAAGGCAGTTGCTTAACCAACTGAGCCACCCAGGCATCCCTGGTGTTGGGAAAATTGGACAGCCACATGCAGAAGAATGAAACTGGACCATTTCCTTACACTGAACACAAAAATAGACTCAAAATGGATGAAAGACCTCAATGTGAGACAGGAATCCTTCAAAATCCTTGAGGAGAACACAGGCAGCAACCTCTTTGACCTCAGCCACAGCAACTTCTTCCTAGAGACACTGCCAAAGGCAAGGGAAGCAAGGGTAAAAATGTACAACTGGGACTTCATCAAGATCAAAAGCTTCTGCACAACAAAGGAAACAGCCCACAAAACCAAAAGACAACTGACAGAATGGGAGAAGATATTTGCAAAGGATATATCAGATAAAAAGCTAGTACCCCAAATCTATAAAGAACTTATCAAACTCAATACCCAAAGAACAAAGAATCCAATCAAGAAATGGGTAGAGGACATGAACAGAGATTTCTGCAAAGAAGGCATCCAGATGGCCAACAGACACATGAAAAAGTGCTCCACATCACTGGGCATCAGGGAAATACAAATCAAAACCACAATGAGATACCACCTCACACCTGTCAGAATGCCTAATATTAACCAGTCATGAAAAGACAGATGTTGGAGAGGATGCAGAGAAAGGGGAACCCTCCTACACTGTTGGTGGGAATGCAAGCTGGGGCAACCACTCTGGAAAACAGCATGGAGTTTCCTCAAAAAGTTGAAAATAGAGCTACTCTATGACCCAGCAATCACACTACTGGGTTTTTACCCTAAAGATACAAATGTGGTGATCCGAAGGGGCATATGCACACCATTGTTCATAACAGCAATGTCCACAATAGCCAAACTGTGGAAAGAACTTAGATGTCCATCAACAGATGAATGGACAAAGAAGATGTGGTCTATATCACAATGGAATACTATGCAGCCATCAAAATAAATGAAATCTTGTCATTTGCAATGCCGTGGATGGAACTAGAGGGTATTATGCTGAGCAAAATAAGTCAATCAGAGAAAGACAATTATCATATAATCTCCTGATATGAGGAATTTGAGAGGCAGAATGGGGAGTTGTGTGGGGCTAGGGAAGGAAAAAATGCAACAAGATGGGATCGGGAGGGAGACAAAGCATAAGAGACTTTTAATCTCATGAAACTGAGGGTTGCTGGTGGGAGGGGGGATGGAGAGGATGGTGGGGTGATGGACATTGGGAAGGGTATGTGTTATGGTGAGTTCTGTGAAGTGTGTAAGCCTGACGATTCACAGACCTGTACTCCTGAAACAAATAATACATTATATGTTACTAATAATTTAAAATATTAAAAAATTAATAAAATATTTAGAAAGTTAAAACTAGAAGTGTGCAAAGAGCTAAAAGCAAGAGATAAAACTATAAAATTCTTTGAAGAGAACATGCATGTATTTCCTTGGTAATGTGAATTAGAAATGGCTTTTAGATATTCCATCAAAAGCATAGAAAAAAAAACAGACAAAATGGACTTCCTAAAATTAAAAACTTTTGTGTTTTTAAGCAGACTATGAAAAAAATGAAAAAGCTTCCCATCGAATGGGGGAAATTTCTTGCAAATATATATCTGATGAGGAAATTTTATCTGGAGTATATAAAGAACACTAACACCCCAATTATAAAAAGAGGGAAATAACCAAAATAAAAATGGGCCAAGGAGCTGAACAGATATTTCCCCAGCGAAGTTGCAGGAATGGCCATTAAGTTTGTGAAAAGGTCCTCAGCATCAGCAGCCACCAGGGAAATGCAGCAGAAACCACCTTGAGATGGCACTTCCCATGCACTCGATGTCTGTGCCAGAGGCGGATGGCGACAGGTACTACGAGCACACAGCACAGTCCACCTCCCAGGCCGCTGGGTGGGCTGGGACATGGTGTGGCTGCTTTGGAAAACAGTCGGACAGCTCCTCCCTAGAGTAAACAGCTGTCACAGGTGGCAGGGCCTCATCTCCCAGGCCCCCGGCTGAGAGGCATGGACGGGTGTGTTCTTAGCCACGCTGTCCACAGCAGCCCCGGACCTCGCCGAAATGTCTGCCGCTGACAAGTGGACACACAGCGGTGGGGGGGGCATGCATTTAGTGGAGTATCATGAGATGGTGAACCCAGGTGCTGAGCCACCGCTCGCCCGGACAGTCGTCGGAACACCGCGGGGTGGAGAAGCCAGTCCCGTGGGACCACAGCCTTGGGCATGGACAGCAGGCTGTTGGCGGCCGGCGCTGGGGCGGGGGCCTGGGGAGTCATTGCCATGGGTATGAGCAACGCATCCAGGGGTCTGTTAGGAGATGAGCCCTGCCGACGGGAGAGACGAGCCAGAGACTCCGGACAGCTGTCCTGCTGGACGTGGAGGCCACCCTTCTCCCAAAGCGTGGTCCTCTCTGAAGTCTGGAGTTGTCCTCTTTCCCGTGGCCGAGGGGAATCCGCCTGGGGCCTCCTCTCAGAGGACAGAGGCCTCAATTATGAGGGTAAAATTCTATTCCTGGAAGAGCGGCTCCCAGCACTCCCAATAATCAGAGAAGAAATGGCACCGTGAACCCCCGGCGACCCCATGGCCTCCCCGGCTCGGGCCGTGCACCCGCGCCATGCAGAGCCCCTGCGTCTTCTCACGGCGCGTCCGATCCCATCACGAAGCGGGGCGCCGAGCCCTGCGGACATCAGTCCAGGGATCTAAGGGAAATTTAGTACGTTTTCTTTCCTCTCTGCTCCGTTCCGGCCGGGTTGCCGGGACTTCTGTGTTGGTGGACAGGCGGCGAGGCCGGTCTCGCTGAGTGGAGGAGGGGCTCGACTGCATGCCCTGGAGCGCTGGCGGCAGCAGTGGGGGGCGCCCTGTGGCGGGTTCCACCCGCTAAGACACATATTTGGGGTGGATTTTGAAGGCAGTAGAAGGACGAGAAAACTGAGCATGAAGAACAGGTGAACGGGCAGGAAAGGAGGAAGGGATGAGGGAGAGAGGCGCAGGGCCGTGGACCTGCCTTCGGTAAACTTGCAGCAGCCCTGAGCCGGCCGGCACCTGCCCCCTGCCCGGGGTCCCACCTCCGGACTCAACTGGCGTGGGGGGCGCGCCCCTCTTAGCAGTCACTGCTGAAGTCACACGGCCTGAGTCCCAGCCACGGCGGCGCCCTGTCTTCCCCTGCCTGCCCGGGTTTCCGTGTGCTGGCTGCCTGGCCTCCCGAGACCCCACCATTCCCGAAGACCCTCTGCGGTGACGTCGCCCCACCGTGCCGAACATTCCTGAATTCTGCCACGACCGCTCAGTCGCGCCTTCTCTGAGCAGGAAAGACTGTTAGCCGTGTCTTTCCAGGGACATTGATCTCACTCACATACCCTCCATTCTTACCCCTGAGAGCCATGTGTCCCACACCTACAGGGCACCATGCTTGGTGGTTGGTGTCGGCGACAAAGTAAAGGACACAGTCCTTGTTCTGAAGAAGCAAGGCCTAAAACGCATGGTCCTGTAGGAGAAACAAGGACGTAAGCCACCACTGTCCCCAAGGGCTTTCCGTGCACGGAGAGGGGTGTGCAGTGCAGACGAGAGCCCGGGGTGAGAGGGACGGGGGCAGCCAGGAGGGGATTCCTACTCACTACCCATAACTTACAGACAACTACATCGCTGCCCTAGAAAGGTGACCCTCCTGTGTTAAAACAGCTGCTCAGAGTTCACGCTCTGGCTGGAACCCCAGTTCCTGACTTAGCTGAATTTTCCAGACTCTCAGCTGTTCCACTGAGTGCTCACGGCTTCCTACCCGTGTGGGGAGCTGGGGACCCTACAGTGCTTTCTCCTCACCCCAGAACTGATGCTCACAAAAGGATTAATTCTGTAGAGGGATGAACAGGCTGAGGCCACCCGGTGTCACAATGTGGTCACCTCCTGGAAGGACAACCATCTCTCTAGGCTTAGTTGGAGGGCTCGTGCCTAGAATGCAGGGAAGCAGGACCACGGCTGTCTTCGTCTGCCATCCTCGTGGTCCTTGTCACACCTGCCCACCCCCTCCCAGGTGAATCTGTCACCTCGAGGCCGTGTGCAACCTCCATGCTGGGAGTGGGGGTAATGAGAGCTCTCAGGACCGGTGCCTCCCCAACACCGCGCCTGCCTCGCTCAGGTGATGAAGACAACTCTGTCCTACAGTCACAACAAGGGATAATGCACGAAGCACACCTTAAAAACATTTGCTCAACTGAAAGCAAATCCGTGGTGTTTTTCTAATCCTACGTACTCAGACAAGAATTCGTACTCTGTGAGTGGCTGCCAGGCACACCTGCTGGACCCCTGTGACCCGCGCACATGCTGTTATCCTGCGCCATGACCCCTGTGACCCACCACTCTTCAGGGCTGGGCATGAATGATGGTTTCTGGTCCACCCCGGAGGGTGGGGCATGAGTATACTCCACGTGTCCTGGTGACTGAGGGAGTAAGCTACACCCTCTTTCTTGGGTCGTGTGAAATCCAGACACGGAGGCACTGGATGCAGGGGCTGCCGTGCGGGATGACCAGGTCCCCGGGCATGAGGACCAGGTCCCAGCGTCCCCCCCGGCCCGCAGTTCATGATGGGGTCTACCACTGTCCTTGGGAGGACATTCTGGTCCTTTGCCAGCAGCCACCGTGCGGATGCTGACGCTCTGTCTCCCTGCATTCCTCATGTACCTGTCACTCAGCAGCCACTGCTATGGCTGGGAGCATCTCCTCCTCCCAACTAGAGAGGGCCTGAGAGCAAGACCGCGTGGGACAGAAGCACGGGCTTGGGTGAAGGGAACGGCGTGGCCAGTTTGGAAATGGAACTGCCTGGAAGGAAGACTGAATCCACTCAAATCACAGTTATAACTAATGTTCAGGACGTTGTTACGTCTTAGACTCTGTGCACAGTGCAGCACGCCTGCTGCTGGTCACACATGACACCACCCAAAGCAGAAGCCTCGGGACTTAGCCTGGCTCTTGGACGAGAAGTTCCAATAGCATGATCAATCATTTATAAGATCCACAAGTAGCTTTTTATTTTTACTCCCGCCAATTCCGCACAGAGTATCAAAGTTCTAATTTATGGCTTTTTATTTATTTACTTGTCAGAGAGAGTGAGCACAGGCAGGCAGAGAGTCAGGCAGAGGCAGAGGGAGAAGCAGGCTCCCTGCCGAGCAAGGAGCCTGATGTGGGACTCGATCCCAGGACACTGGGATCATGACCTGAGCCGAAGGCAGCCGCTTAACCAACTGAGCCACCCAGGCATCCCACAAAGTTCTAATTTAAAAGGAGAGCTACACAAAGGTGCCTTTGATGGTGAATGTGAGCCAGACTCAGCCGTTATGCTCTATAGGAATATCATTATATTTTCAATGAAGCATTTATGGTGAGCACATTTGCAACTTAATTATCAAATGACTTCTTATTTATGAGCCAAATAAATAGCTTTAAGATAGATCTTGAGTCTGTCTCTTACAACAAGGGCTTCCAAAGCACAGAAGAAATCACCATCAGGTGTAAACCCAACCCCACTGCTCATGAGACTGAAGTCATTTCTGGCTCCTTCTGGTCCCACGATATTTGCCTTGTGAAATACATGGCAAATACATAGCTTCACAGAAGCAGTTATCATTTCTTCCCAAATATCTTCTTCCTAAGTTTCCTTTGATGCAAATCACAAGGCTCCTTTATTTAAATCAATCAATCTTTCTCTCTTACCTTTTCCATAGGTTTTGATGATTATCTCAGTTTCCTTTGACAAAAATTTGTAACCTGTCAGAAATGTCTGTTGCCAATTCCCAAGTGCATATATCAGAATCTAGAAAAAGAATGACTGTTCTCAAATATTTGACTTTTGAGAATTATTTCATAAGCAATCAGTTTTCAAATAGGAACTCACAGCAATTTTTAAGGTGGTACTGATGACTTCCTCATTTTATAAACTTGAAGTTTAATGAAAATTAAGTTAATTTTCAGCTTTTAGGTGACAGAAACTCATCTCTCCATCCTTGTGTAAACATTTTAATTTAAAATCTGCGCTCCCCAACTTCCTACTGGACATGTCTCCAAAGGCAAAAATGAACTATTAGGAATTCACGAGGATAAAAAGCTTCTGCACAGCAAAGGAAACATCAACAAAACAAAGAGGCAACCCACGGAATGGGAGAAGATATTTGTAAAAGATAGTACAGACAAAGGGCTGATATCCAAATCTATAAAGAACTCCTCAAACTCAACACTCACAAAACAGATAATCATGTCAAAAAATAGGCAGAAGACATGAACAGATATTTCTGCAAAGAAGACATCCAGATGGCCAACAGACAGGTGAAAAAGTGCTCCACATCACTCGGCATCAGGGAAATACAAAACCACAGTGAGATCCCACCTCACACCAGTCAGAATGGCTAAAATGAACAAGTCAGGAAATGACAGACGCTGGCGAGGATGTGGAGAAAAGGGAACCCTCCTACACTGTTGGTGGGAATGCAAGCTGGTGCAACCACTCTGGAAAACAGCATGGAGGTTCCTCAAAAAATTGAAAATAGAGCTACCTTATGACCCAGCAATTGCACTACTGAGTATTTACCCTAAAGATACAAACGTAGTGATCTGAAGGGGCACGTGTACCCGAATGTTTATAGCAGCAATGTCCACAACAGCCAAACTATGGAAGGAACCTGGATGTCCATCAACAGATGAATGGATAAAGAAGAGGTGGTATATCTATACAATGGAATACTATGCAGCCATCAAAAGAAATGAAATCTTACCATTTGCGACGACATGGATGGAACTAGAGCATATTATGCTTAGCGAAATAAGTCAACTGGAGAAAGATAATTACATGATTTCACTCATATTTGGAATTTAAGAAACAAAACAGAGGATCCTAAGGGAAGGAAGAAAAAAATAAAGCAAGATGAAATCAGAAAGGGAGAGAAACCATAAGAGACTCTTAGCTATAGGAAGCAAAGAGAGGGAGGGTAGAGGGGAGGGGGCTGGGGGTTGCAGTAACCAGGTGACAAGGATGAAGGAGGGCATGTGATTTGATGAGCACGGGTGCTCTATGCAACTAATGAATCATTGACCTCTACCTTGGAAACTGCTGATGCTCTCTATGTTAACTACATCAAATTCAAATAAAACCTTAAAGAAAATCCATGCTATCCAGCAGGCGGTAGTCAGACAGTTCTCGCTGTTGCTGATGGTGCGCGGACAGCAGGGGACAACACATTCTCTCACTAGATCACATGACAGCCAGGTGACACCAGAGGGGATTTATAGTCCTGCCATCAAAGACTAACGACTGGGGATTTTCTAGCAGGGAAAATTTCTGTGGGGAGCGTGTCTCATTCGGGAATGTGTGGGTCAGGTCTGCAGATTGTGTGAGCCCCCGGAGGTCACTTGTAGGCAAGAAGAGGAGCAGAAGCAGGAAACACAGCAGCAGAACACGCCTGGGGCCTCAACGGCGTCGGGGGAAAGAAGACAGTGCATGGTAACAGTGCATCTCCTCACCGGAGAGAGCCTTGTGCGGGTTCGTCCTTGAACACGCTCGCGTCTGAACAGAGCTGCGGACCGCGCCTTCTTTCAACCTCATTACACATCAGAGAGAGGAGGTGTTTCCACAAACTGGTCTCTCCTTTCCACTCATTTTTTTAAAAAAAAGATTAAAAAGTTGAAGATGAAATATTAGTGGCACATTTCTTTGACTCAAACAGGTATATTAAGAGTCAACATCAGCCCCAGTTAAGTCAGGAAGTGGTAAAGTGCGAATCCTTTCCTACGTGAGGGGGTTTAAAAATTAGCATGACCTCTTGGGGAATAAAGGAGGCGAAGTCTTAGAAGCCACGAAGTCTCGGTCTGGACAGCCAGATGCCTCGAGTGACCATGTGGGATAGGAGGAACCATCTGAAATGAATTTTGCACAAGGTTGTTTCTGGTAAGATTAGGAAAGCAATTTCTTCTTTGCTTGTTTACTTATATGGGGACATACTCCTAGAAGGATTTAATTTGATTCTATAAACACAAAGGCAAAAGTAAGGTAACTTGAAAACACAAATACAAAGTGTGGGGGCTAAGGGCGCACTGCCCCAAAGATGGGCCACGTTGGCATGGACATCTTTTTGAGTTAAAAGACAGTAAAACCCCAGCACATTCAGCAGAAGCTCTCTGGCTCCCCATTGGCTGCCTAGATGTAGACTGGAAAGGAGAGCTGGCACCAGGACCGGTGGCCTGAACAGACTCCTCTTTACCTAAGAAGCCTGTCTGCACAATAGGGCAATGGTATTCTCCAAACCCCTCTTCTCAGCTTCCTGCCTTCCTCCCTCCAGGACCCCCCAACAGACCCTGCATCATGTTGCCCAAGGAATACGGGATTCCCGTTGTCTCTGGCATGTCCACGTGTGGATTCCCATACGCAGCTATTAAACTTGATTTTCTCCTGCTAATATGTCTCATGTCCATAGGGCTCTTAGTCCGGTGGGAAGGAGCTAGGTGGGGACAGGAACTTCCTGCTCCTGGGCAGGAGCAAGAGAAAGATAGGTGGGAACCATGATGCAGCCACAAGTGAGGCTCCCACATGTCCTGAGTGCTGGCTGCAGCGTGATTCTCACGTGTGTACAAGGAGAGGAGCAAACTTGACTTATCCACATGCTCGACACACATGCATTGGCCAGAAAAATGCAATTTCAACATCAAAAGAGAATGCTCCCGGGGCGCCTGGGTGGCTCAGTGGGTTCAGCCCCTGCCTTCAGCTCAGGTCATGATCTCAGGATCATGGGTTCGAGCTCCGCATCGGGCTCTCCGCTCAGCGGGGAGCCTGCTTCTTCCTCTCTCTCTGACTGTCTCTCTGCTGGCTTGTGATCTCTGTCTGTCAAATAAATAAATAAAATCTTTAAAAAAAAGAGAATGCTCCCCTGTATGTCTTCTTAGAGAATATACTTCTCC